>JBAJHX010000062.1:1889721-1903617 GCA_037176925.1 Amniataba percoides | reverse complement strand
CACACACACACACACACACACACACACACACACACACACACACACACACACACACACACACACACACACAGCCTCACCATGTTGCTGTCTCTCCGGCAGAGGACTCCTGAGTGCTGGCTGAAGACATTTCACAGTCTGGTGAGCACTCATATCGCCTCATCATCGGCAGCGAGCTCTCTCCTCGCAAATCAGTTTGTTCGCTCGCACACACACATACACACACGCACAAACACACACACGATGCACACGGATAAAGATGTGGCCTTTTCGCGTTAATCCTCTGGATTAATGATTGTGTGTGCGATTGTGTGCATGAACGCCACCACCATCCACGGATGACTTTGCACTTCAAAACACAACTATTCCTGAGAATTCACACTTTTAGACACTAAAAACAAACATCAGAGGCATTTTTTTGTGCATAAAAGCAAATCAACTTTCTACTCCAATCAAAATTAACTCAGAAAAAAACAACACGGAAGCCAGAAGTTTTGAGAAAAGTCAACAAGTGGACCTTTGATTTGACTCTAAAAGAATATTTGATAACGAGACACTTCTGATAGCTTTACTTTTAACTTAAGTGAGCTTTTTTTCTGTTGTGTTCAGCGCCCCCTGTGGTCAAAGGCGGTGGTGTTTCACCTGACGAGAGGCTGAAAGCTGCAGAAACAGACCTTCAAGTTAACAGCAGAGGAAACTTGAATTCATCCTGAAAATCTGCAGCACGGCTTCGTATGATGTTGAGAAAAAACGACCTTGTGACAGACGTTAAGATGAAAAATTAAACGCCAATCTTCTCTTTGTCGGTTTTGTTTGCGTCAACATTAAACAATAAACTGTAAAACAAGAGAGTTCTTGTTTTAAATCTTTAGTTTAAAACGTGCCTGCAGATAAATGTCATGTGCATGCATGTGCTGCGTCCTCTTGGTTTCACGTCTCTCTCTCCTCTGAGCCTCACGAGGACCTGAGAGAAGCCGTTCGACTAAATCTCTTCACACCCTCAGGACTCAAAGCCATTTTCTCTGCCGTCGAGTGGGAGATGAATAAGTCAGATCTGCAGCCTTCAGCGGCTGAAACAAAGAGCGCAGGCTTAGACCGGGATGTGATGTGATGTGATTCAGCTCGGTCGGTGCTGCAGGCGAGACGACGGATTCATTTTTTTCAGTTTTCATCATTTATTATTACTTTTTACTTTGCTGTGTGTTTGTCTCTGCAGCTTCTGGACTTGTTTTCCTGCACGCTTACTTTGTTTTCTGATAAATTCACGACTAAATGTGGATTTATACTTCTGAGCGAGGCAGTTTGGCCGTAGCTGCCTGTGGCGTAGTCATTTATTGTACCACATTTGACCTGTTCAGCTAATCACCGCAGCGCCAGATTGATGTGTCGGGCTTTAATTACACAACGAACCGCAATCATGTTCACATTTTTTCTGACAGGAAGTGACTGCGGTGACATTATTGAGCCTTTTAATTGGGTCGGACGTGCGTCAAAATGTTTAATCAAAGTGTTTTGTGCATTACCGCAGGAGAATAATGACTTTCTTTTGGGACAGATGAAGAAATGAAAATCAAAAATAGCAATATATTTGAGAAATTTTAACCACAGCAGCTCCAGTGTTGTTGTTTCCTCTCTGTACTTTCACTTTGTCGACTACATGTTGATCTAATCGTCCTCTGATCTTTTTCAGACGCGTCTAATCATCCTTTTGAGGAAGTGCAACTCAGCTCTGAAGAAGCTTTGGAGCTCCTAAAGCCGAGGTATGAATCCAGCTTTACTCTCTTTAATGTTTAATTATTGAAAAAAATCACTACAACAAACCTAAAAACGATGCTGGGATCCAAAATAAAGTCTGAAACGAACATTTATCAGAACAAAAAGCTCTATTAACAGTAAAGTAAGTGATTAAATGACTAAATCATAAAGTAAATAATGAAAACATACGACCTGTCAGAAAACATGATTAATTTGAAAAACTTTCCCCTCCCTCTGTAGCTGAGTAGCTTTCTTGCGAGCGTCTTTTTCACACTTTGTTAATGCGCTCAGCGTCTGTCTGGCTGCCATTAGTGGAATTACGCTCACACAGCGGGTGTTAAACATTGTTTGGAGCTTCAGTTAATCAGCCTGCGAAAGCCACCATATGTGCAAAAAAACCAGGAAGTCATTCAGGAAAAAAACTCCTGTAATCATGAACTTCAAAAGAAATGCTTGGTATTGATTATGATCAATGATTCAGGGCGTGGAGAGGTCATGTGATCTGTGAAAGCACTTTTTAAATCATGTTCAGTGTTTAAACTTAAACTAGATGCATTTATAATTTAATGTTGACAAAAAAATAAATGTTAAATTTTGGTTGCAGATCAATAAGCAGGTTTAGATTCACATTACTGATGTATAATATTTTAACATGGGATTAACTAGATTAAATACCCACTAATTCATTTGACAACTAGAAATCCGACTCTTTCAAACACACACACACACAGAGTAGTACTGAAAGCTGGCACCTTGTTAAGATTTCTAATTTTGTTGACTTATAATTTCTAATTAAATCAAAATGAGGATATTTGGCTTCTTGTCTTAGTGGAAAAAAAAAGATTTTAAAGAATGTAATTATATTTATTGAGGAAAAATATCCCATAAAAAACATTCTCAAAGTGATCTTGTGTGATTTTCTTACCGTAGGTGAGGACGTAGAGCGGCTTGCCGTTGGTGTCCATGGTGGTGAGGCAGGGGGCCTTCGGGGAGATGGTGCCCCACCTCTGCAGCGCCGCCTCCAGAGACGGGGGCCAGTTGGTCACCACGCCCAGCTGCTCCCCCCGCATGGCCACCATCTGGGCCCCCTCCGCCTTTGGCTGGTTGGGGTCCGGCTGCTGGACTGTGGGAGGACGACGGGCGAGGCGAGTGAGGTTTGTTCATTTTAAAACACAAATCTTACAACCACTCACATTTCAAATGAAGCTTGAACATTTAGAAAGAAATGATTCACACTTTCTGCTGCACAGAAATAAAATATTAATAAATGAAAAATAATGCAGCATCTACCTTTTGTTGTTTTGTTATTGCTCTATGACAGAAAGTATTCATACTGTAGGGAGGAACTGAGCTTTTAATTAAGAAAAATACCAGATTGATAACACTTCTGTGGCTTCTGTTCAGTCTGTCCAACATTTGCTATTCATGCTTAAATTATGAATGAACTGCTGGCTCTGCAGCTTTTGATGCTGGAAGCAGAAAGAAATATTCATCAGCTGGACTGTGCTTTGTCACAGCCGACATCAGAGACCGAAGTCATCTGGTTGTGTGGATTATTGTCCAGCATCACACTGAATATCTGATAAATTATGAACAAGGCTTTTAAATGCAGCGAGCGTTAGAGGTTCGGTCTTTATTGGAGCTGAGCGGGCATGAAAATGAGATGTTTTAGACATTATAGCCATTTTCTCTTTCCTGTTAAAACCACGATCAGAAGCAGCAGCATTTCTTTTAGCACCGTTTTAAATATGTGTATTGTTTTGTGACGTCATATGACACAAAATACTCAAACAGCCTCTCGTTACCTTCCAGAAGCTCCTCAAAGTCGTCGACAAAAAACTCTCTCAGCGGCGGCCGTTTGGGTCTCTTCAGCGTGTTGACGAGCTGCTGGATTTTGGCCGAAACTCTGCTGCTGACGGGGACGCCTGCAGAGGACGAACACACAAAAAACACACAAACTTCATTCATGTAAAGTCCGAAGAAATGACAGCGAAGAAGTTGAGTGTGTTAAAGTCTTGTGGAGAGACAGACGTTCATTTTAGTCCCTCCATCCAGTCATCACTTTTTTATTTATCTCCATCACGTCAAGTTGAAGAAATCTTTGACAAAACGTCACATTTACAGGTCGTTTTGTCAAAAGGTTCATGCAGGGTGAATTATACTCATCGTCAGCGTAAATCTTTCAGTTCCAGTTTTCATTTAAACCTCTCAAAATTGCCAAAGCAGAATTTATAAAAAGCAAAAAAAATTAAGGAAAAATAATAAAGATAATCACAAGGAGTCTTTGTATTTTATAATATTTCTGGCTGTTAGTACAAATAAGATATATTTTACTGGCAAACCTCTGAATAGAAAGGATTTAATAATGTTGAAATGCCTCCAAACAGGAAAATCCTTAAATAAAAGTTAATATATGAAGATGTAAAAACTGTTTGAGGGAACAACACAAATCTCTGCTCCCAAATTAAATCCTAAAAAAAAAATTAAAAAAAATCACAAATCCAAATCTGTGAAAACAAAAAAAGGCAGAAGATCCATTGTGAGCGTCATAATACGACGATGAATCATCTCAGATTAAATCCTCTCAGCGCTTTGAAAGAGAGCCTCAGCTTTGTTGTCGCAGTAAGCTCCCGTCTGTAAACTCTGGCAGCGGATCTGTCGAGCTGCTTCGCCGCGGAAAACTCTTCACGTCCACGCAGAGAAAAAGTTATGAAACAGTCCTCTGTCATCTAAAGAGTCTAAAGAAATATCTGGATTTGTGGTGTCTGATGTTAAATAAGCATGTAAATCTGACCACAGCTGGCTCACACACACTGACGGATTATAAATTAGTCAAAAAGGGAGATTTTATCCGACGTTAAGGGAGAAATCTGACCACCGGTTAAAGTTCGTGACAAAGGTGAACATGGTGGTCGTGGTACTTTCTGCACAAGACATTTTAAATGAAGATTTAAGAAGTGCAAAGCGTGGAAATGAAAAAAAAGGAAGGAAAACATAAAAGAGGTGACAAATAAAAAACATCCAGAAAGAAAACTGACAATAAACACTGTCAGAAGAGGAAAGAGACAGTTTTGGAAAAATTCATGTGACCACAACACCTTCCATCAGCTACTTTCTTCACTTGAAAGAAAACACACATTTATACTCCACTGGAGCAGCTGTCACTTAAGAATAATCACGGTTCCAAAGGATAAAAAATTCTTCTGAAATCCCTCTCGATGACCTCTTGACATAAACCTGTGATGAAAACTTGAACAAATGTCAGAATCACCTGTTGAAAGCAGGTGAGAAACAGCCCGACAGATCATTTGTTCTCTTTGTTATCCTCTTTATACTTTTGTGCATTAAAATCTGCACAGAATAAAAAAAAAATCAGATTTCCTCCACATCAATCAGCTGCTGCCCCTTTTAGATTTACGAATATTTGTCCCCCAGAAAAGCTTGAAAATCTTGTGTTCATAAAAAAGACTTGACAAATTAAATGCTTCGTGTTTAAAGGAATGAAAAAGGTGAAACTCTTCAGGACGACTCACCGTCTCCGGTCTCCATCAGCTCGGCGTTGCCGTATTTCGGCGTCTGCCTCTGGGCCGGTCCGGCGCCCGGCGCCCTCTCCACCTGGATCCCGTCGGTGGCGGCGGCGTTGGCGGTGTTGTTGGTGTAGCCGGTGACATCTGGAGGGGCAGAGTGGTTCTCTGGGATGTGAGAAAACGGGCGGGATGGAGGAGTGAAGGAAGGTCAGGTTAGTTCCCCACAAAACCCACAACACACACTGCTGTTAAACACTTTTAACGGAGACTCTTAGCCAGTTAGATCGCGTCAAAATGTGACAGAGTTTGGTGTTAATTAGTTAATTCAGTTGTTCAAGGTGACACCCCAGTGTTGTAATAGATAAAAATAATAAGGACACACAATCTAACAACATGCAGCGCAGAGAAAACAGCAGCTGGAGAATTAAACGGGGTTTAAATACGAAGTTTAAAACCATTTTTATCTTCTTCTCAAATGATGAAAGCAGATGAAGTGTAAGTCAAAATGTCAGTATCTGATGAAGCGTTGATGTGAGAGGCGACGTGACCATTAAAGTTGAAGCAGTGGACGTTATCGTTACCATTTGACTTCTTTCGGTTTCTCTTAAAAGTCTGGGGCCAACAAACTCTTTGTTAACTGTCAAAAATGTTTGTTTGATATTTAAAACTTCAGAAAATTAGCTTGAGGGCAAAAATATTTGTGGCTTTGTGGAAAATAAATAAATGATCAGGTGGGAGTAACTTTGAACACAAAAGCATGGTTGAAATTGTATTTTATGTTTGTGAAAATGAAAGTTTTGCAGCAGCGGTGATTTCATGACGTGAAAAAAGAAAGCTGATCTTTAACTTTCTGTTTACAGAGATGACTGATGACGTTATACATTCAACACTTACACATGTAGGCCTGCTAATTAATAGAAAAATGACTGAAAGATAAAACAGCTGGAAAAAAAAAGGTCTGTTTGATCAATCGCGGACTTGCTGCACAAAAACACTTTCAGGGAAATAATTTTTGTCTCTTTGTGATGCGACACACTTCAACGTGCCTCCACAAACCTCTCGTTTCAAATACCCAAAGCCACAAACTGCGACGCCGGTCTTTCTCTGAGGAAGGAAAAAAAAAGGCTCCATTTCCATCAACACCCACACCTTAACATTCGTTTTTAGGTCGTTTCTCTGCACCCCCCCCCCTCATTTTGTGCTACATTTAGATTGTCTTTCAGCCCTATCTGGAGCGCCTGGTGTTTCAAAGGCTCCCACTACGCCTCAAATTTTTCACATTTACCTCTTTCATGAGGCTCAGCTGCTGTTCAGCGGCATCAAACGGTGTTTACTGTTCAGCCCGAGGGATCTTTACTTTGAGTGGTCGGAGCATGAAATGATGCAGGGAGACAGATGTGTGGTGGATCCCCAAAAAAAACAGAAAAAGATGTGCGTAGGTACAGCTTTTGCTTTTCAGTCGGACTTCTCAATCAATTCAGCAGAACTTCATATATATCAGGCAGAAACGGCTTTATGTCCGGTTTGATGTGAGTCATCTGCATCGAGCTGCTGCCGCGCTAACATCGTTAGCATGTAAAGACTGATGTTATATTCTCAGGTTACAGAGTCTGCAGGCTCTCGATGGTCCACTGTGGATCATTTCTGCCTTTTTATAGCTCCGGACCTTTGGATAAACCCTCTCTAAATGCTGCTTAATTGATCCCTGGAGGTCAAAGGTCAGGTTCAGATGCGGCTCAAGAGGACTGAAAAGGCCTACAAATGCAAAATGTGCATGGACGGGAAGTGCTGTGATGTGCATGAAAACTGAGAAGTTTGTTGCTACTGTAAGTGCCTTAAAACAAAACAAAACAAAAAGAGGACCTCGTCTTGTTCAGTTTGTAAAAATGTTCCATGATTTTCCATTTTATCCACTTTAAAGGCACATTTAAGAAGAAATACATACAAAAAAAGGCTTTCATGAACTCTAACAGCTCATAATATTAACAAATGTTGATAAAAGAACTGAAAACTACTTGAAAATGTCCTCGGAGAAGCAACATTTCTCCTTATGGTCTCTTTCTGAGCGCGTTAAAAAGTGCCTGTTTGCTTTACATCCTGTGAGAAAGGGACTCTGACAGAGAGAGAGAGGAGGTCACCACTTGAGATGAACTGATGCGAATCCTCCTCTTTCTGCTCCCTTATTTCCTCTCCGCTTCCCACGTGGAGCTCTGCTGCTTAAGTCAAAGACCAGACCGCGAAGGGGATCAGACTCCTTCAGCCCGACGTGCGTCACGGCGTAAAGGTTTCCACAGCGGAGCGAGTTTCATCTGAGTGCTTTTATTCTGAAGTGCCACTCTGCCACTGAATCCACTAATGATTATTTCTCTAAAGAAACAAGCTGTTTGATAAGATTTTAAAATGATGTGAAGGAAATAAGGAGGAAAGATAATGAAGAATTAAATCATATAGAAGCCATGTCATTAGGCGCTTTATGTTCTTTGGTTAAATGCTGAGAAGTTGTTTGATTTCTCATTTTGAAATGAATGAATGAATTTGTGTTTGGTAGAAAAGCAGCTCATGATTCAGTCTCTTTTGTTTTTCTTGAGCATCCTCGTGTGGAAACACGGCAAGAAATGCAGCAAAGCATTTATTAGCTAGCATTTATTAGCTAAATGTGTAGCATCTGTTCCAATTTAAAACAACAGCTCCGCCACAGATTCGACCTTCAGGGACTTTATAATTTTCAGTATTTTGGTAAAATGTTAAAGGTGGTAAAATATGTAGTTAGTTTTTCTCCCTTCTCACGCAAACAGCGCTGAACTGAATTAAACGGGTTTTATTCAGGAACCACAAATGATGGAGCAAAGATGTATTTTTGCCCTCTTAGTTAATATTTCATCATTGCTTGTTCTCTGCGGGGGATGAGAGCTTGTAAGGACAGTCAGATATCATGTAAACATATAAATACACAACATGCTGACTTTCTGCTGTCTTTTCATGCTGTTATTGATTCAACCTTCATCTATATATTTGATTATATTATGACAGTACTACTGTGTTTTTATTTTTATTATCTTCTTTTCTGTAAATTAACTCTCTTCTTGGCTTCATTTCCTACATTTGTAACTCTACAACTCTTATGTTAAATGCAGCGTGAAGCCTCCATAACAACCTCTTTATTTACTCCAGTGTTTTCAGAAAAGTTTGCCGTCTTCCATTCATTCGAGCCAAAAAATACGATTTGACAGGCTGAGACAGCCTCAAAAAAGAAATAAATATAGTGAGAGAAAAACAGAGACGAGGAAACCAGCAGAGAGAGAGAGAGAGATGATTCCCAGCAAAGCAGCGAGCTAAAGCCGGCGAGACCAAACAGAGTTTTTTTTCCAGACAGGAGCTGCATATCAACGCTGCAGCGCACAGCACAGGCATGCTAATTACTGAAGCTCGCCGCACACTGCCTCTGCAACATCTGGACCGTCTGTTTGAGCCACGCTGAACTACACACGCACCCTCTGAAGCTGTTTATCTGTCTGAGAGTGTGTGCACGTCTGCATATCTGTGTGTGTGTGCACGAGTATCCGGCGACTTCAGCACGATGTAGTTATGATGATGTGTGACGGCGGAGGAGTATCGGCTCTTGCTGAGGAGGACGATGATGATGATGAATGTTTCGGTCGCTGCTGGAATAACAATCAGACTGAAGGAGGGGTCGAGACGCTTCAACCTCCCCGACGACGGGTCAACAACGAGGTCGCTTTGACGGTTAAAGACAGCGGCTGAAAGGTCACACGTCGAAAGCCCCGCGAGGATAAATGTCTCCATCATCCGCCACGAGCGAATCTGAAGCTTCGTGGGTGGATGAGAGAGTCAGACATGCACGCAGATACTGAGTGAAATCTCCTGAGAAATGTCAGTGATGGTAAATTAACTTTTAATAGGAAGAAACAGAGTCAGATCGCCTGTTTGTGTCCACATAACCAGCCAGTAAAGCTACTTCTGATTCTGAAACGTCGCTGAAACGTCACCGTTTCATGACATGACAACACCACGGTTAGATTTAAGGTACAAAAACATCCTAAATACGAGGAGAAAACATTATAACAGATTATGTCGAGCTTTAATTGGAGGTAAAGCACGTTGGAGCTGGAAAGAGACGCACAGATAAACGTACCCCACTTTGTCCTGTCAAACAGAAATCTTCAGAAATAGAAAAAATGAGAGAAGGTTTATAAAACTACGAGTCCAAGTCTCGTAAAAGAAGAAAAAAACCTCCGTTGATTTTCCGTCGATCTCTCACGTTACGAGACACCTGATGAACGGCATCCGGGAAACTTGTGTCGCTCACAAACTGCTGAGAGGCGTCTTCCCTCGGCAGATATACGGCGCCGACGGGGGGGCTAAGCTGCAGCACAATCTCATGAGGCCTCATCCAGACGGCCGCCTTAATTACATCGAATATGGGAACGCTTCCAAAATGGTGTTAATGGATTCAAGGTAGATTTTTTTTTCTTGACAATGATGAAAGGCTGATTAAAGGGCAGGTCTTAAGCCTTTTCTTTACGTGTTTGCTCATTGTTCACTCCACTGTCGTAGAAAAACAGAGAGCCACTTCAACAAATGAGAGCGTCGGCTGCTGTTTCTTTCACGGCGACTCAGCCGATGAGTCCTCAGGTCAGAAAACTTACTCGATGAGTCCATGTTATTCAGATTTTAAGATTGCTCCATAAAATCAGGGACTGACACAAAACTAAAAAAAGAGGAAGCAGGCAGACGGCCTACGTTTCTCCGCCATCTGCTTTCTGGCTCAAACAAAAAGCCGTTTTTGAAAGCAGATTGCCTCCGGCTGAGCAAACAACTAAAAACATGCTGCATAATTAGTGAAATCAATAAACAACACCAAGGAGAGTAACCTTGAGAGGAGGGAGGGAGATCCTTTAAAACCATTGTTGATTTTCCTCATCAACAATTCGCACTCTAAAAAGCTGCGAGAGAGAGAAACAGCTTTTTTTCCCCTCAATATTCACACAAAAAAACACTTTTTGTTTCATGCATCTGCAGCGACGCTCAATGCTACGCTCGACGAGGTTAGCATTGAGAGATTTTCCTGCACTTTCACAGCACGGCGAAGCACAGATTTAACAAGGAACCCGAACAGCAAGCATGTGACGGAGCACACCGGAGGGGGAAGAGTGACTTGAAATTAAAATTAAAGAGGGGAAGGTACGACATCCCTGCCTGCAGCCGAGGGATGGCGGGAGGCCGAACCACATATCTCGGCTCTCGTGCTCCGATCTCGACTTACCGGAGCGTCGCGGGCCGGAGTTCCCGTTCTCTACCGTACCGGCCGGCACCGCCCTCCTCCTCCTTTTCTTCAAGGAGAGGTGAGTTAAAAGGCCTGCATGTGAGGGACAAGAAGGGAGGGGTCTTGAAAAGTGGTGTGAACTCATTCGGCAGTCAGGAACCTCGCTTTTCTTTTCTTTTTCTTCCTTAAATAAAACCTCATTCTTGGAGAACCGGACTCGATAAACGTCTGATCTCAGTATCGTACCCGCTCGCTGACCTTCACTTATAAATCTCTCCTCACCTGTGGACGTATCTGCGCTGGAATATAAAGAAAGACTCTCACAGATGTTCTACAGATGTTGGTTGACTTTCACACGCAGCATCTCCTCATGCTGGAACAACGTGAAATGTCAGAGGTGGTCTCGCCAAACTGAAAAGTCTCAGTCGGTGCTTTTAGTGCAGCATTTCTGTTTTGTCTTCGACTGTTGAAGCAAGAGGTGTCACGGGACTTTGTGTGATGATAAAGAGAGATTAGTAGGCAAAGAATAATAAAGCAAAAGTTCAATCATCTATAAACTTCAGGTTCATTAAATAATGTGACTTCTTGTGCTTTTCCAAATCATCAATGTTTTACAGCAGCTCTGCTCGGTGATGTTCTGTATAGCTGGGTCTTTTTGAGAAAAGATTATCTATAATCTGATATTTAAGTCAAAATCAATACACCAATCTACAATAATAAACTAAAGGGGGGATGTTGAATCTTTATCTCTCCTCAAGAAAAAGACACTTAGAGTTCTGTTTGTTTTGGAGCTCACTGCGTAGGGTGCTTGAGATTTTAAACTTTCATCAAAAAAGCGCCGCCGGCCTCTGAGGGCTTTTCAGTAATCACAAAGCAACAGCAGCAGAATAAACAAGCACTTAGCGCCGTTATCTGAAACAAAAGAGCTACCCAGCAACACAAACACAGCGTTTTTCTGCTGAACCTGAACTCGGCCAAAAGTCCGCCACAGATCGTCTGCAAAGATCTTCAGGAAAACGCGGCAGGATTAAAGGAGAGACACAAAAAAAAAGAAGAAGTTATCTGAACGAGCAGGTAGAGCTGTTCTGATAAGAGCTGAAGGAAAAACGCTACAGAAAACAATCTCCTTTAAGTATTTACACACAATGAAAACACCCGAGAGCTTCGGCCTGCAACAAGGAAATGAGAAACAGAGCAGAAACCGACGCGTGTGCACGATGCCGAGGATTTCCTCTGTGATAATCACAACCTCAGAAAAACAAAGAAGAAAAGACTCAATGAAACTTTAACTGAAAAATGTACAACGTGATCTGATGTAATGGAAACATGCATACTGTCATATAAACTACGAGCACAGAGGCTGCCAGGGCCTGACGCAAGACACCGAGCGAAGTCCAAAAGCACATTTTGTCTGCAAAACAAACCAAAACAGTCATCAGACATCAGATCAGACGATTCGTTTGTCTTCTGACACCGCCACTGTCAGATTAAGTCATCGTGCGATTATAAAGAAAGTGTTTTTATGAGCCCCAAATATCCACAGATGTCTTCACACTGAGATGTGGGAGTTATACCAATAAACAAAATGCAATTAAGTGCAAGAGACTTTGCAGATAAGTTCTGACATACATGAAGCGTGACTTCAACATCACACAAGTTTTAAAGAAGAGAAAAAAATCTAATCTGTGTGGGTTGATGGGATTAATACATAAAATAAACCATATTTCTACCATTTTTTTTAGAGAGGTTTAGACGGAAAATTAAGTCATTCACCGGGGGAGGTTTATTTAATCGACTGAAATATTGTATTATTTTTAAGCCATGAACCAAAACAGTAGATAGTTTCTGCCTTAACTCATTTTCTTATTTATGTCACAGCGGGAGAGTAAAACTACTGAAATTAAACGTTTTCTCTGAGTGTTTTCACGGACTCTCAGTTCAGGCGGCTCCATCCTCTTCTGACTTTGCTAATTTGAGACTACGAGGAGCAACGACACGGTGAAAACAGCGGAAACGGACCCAAACAGGCAAACAAACCGGCGAACCGAGAGCGTGCTCAGAAGCTCTGCCGTCACATGAAGGAGCTGAACGCTGGCTGGTCGGAGGCGGCGGGGGGGCTTCTCTGCGCCCGTCCCTGTATTATCTTCAGAGCTGGATACCAACAGTGCCAGCATGAAAACAAACCTGCCGCCGCCGGAGCGTTTAGTCACGACGCCGCCTCGGGAAACAGTGGGAAAAGGCACAAACAGGATTCAGAGTCAGCAGCAGGCCGGTTTTGGGCTTTTTATGTGCCTGCTGAAGGTTTTCAACTCGGCTCGGACCAGCTGGAAACAAACTCCATCCTTGAGCTTCGCAGGAAAACGGCACTGAGCGGTTTCGAAGTTCATCTGTCCTCCAGTTTGTTAGTTTTAATGCTTTTTTTTTGTTGAAAAATCCTCCAAGCAATGGTTTTAAAAGACAACAGGTGTCAGATAAATACACCCTGCAAACATCGGCTGTTAATTTTTTCTGCTGGCGAGTAAAAAATGTTTTAGAATAATAAATTTAATAACATTATGAATGAGATTATTGCACGTAGAGCCAGATTGGCTTCTCTTTCTTCAAATGAATTTGCAAGGTTTTATTTTTTCTCCATTCTTGGTATCGAAAGTTTTACTATAAAGGCAAAATTTCAGGGTGAAATTAAAAACAAAACGTCATTATAGAGAATCATTTTAATTTCCATTAAGATACTTTAAACGACTTGGTCTAATATATAAACATCTTGTTTATCTCCTAATGTGGTGATTGATAATTTTAGCAAATCAAATCTTAAATCTTCCCTCTTAGGCTGAATAAACCCTGAAAAACGCATCTTCACACAGTTAAAGTTACGTGGCTGCTTTTCTTAGTCAACAGTCTAATGTCTAAACTAATTGGATGCATAAAGATGAAAATATGTATATTTATATGTCCTATAAATACCAACAATACTGCTGAATGTTAAAAATGTAAGTTCGTTTTAAAGAAGAGAGACAAACTTCAAGGTTTTTAGATTTATGGAAAACACCATTTCCACAATAGAGTTTTACTAAATGAAGAAAAATAGAAAATTAGAGCAGCAGCAGTTTTTTTCAAAGAATCAGCAGGACAGATAACAAACACGAGTTAATACAGGAAGCAAAGTGCTGTAAACACACGAGGATAAAGCCCCTTCAACCAAACACACTTTACCACCCAGCATCCCCCATTCACACATTTAAACTTCAAAGACTGAACAGTGACACACACACACACACACACACACACACACACACACACACACACACACACACACACACACACACACACACA
>JBAJHX010000062.1:1873677-1887401 GCA_037176925.1 Amniataba percoides | reverse complement strand
CACACACACACACACACACACACACACACACACACACACACACACACACACACACACACACACACACACAGGTGCTTTGTGTGCGTGTGTGTGTGTGTGTTTTTCTCACAATGGCAGGCTGATGAGGGAAGCCCAACGGTCACACAAACAAAGAGAAGCAGATATTTTTGGAGGAGGAGCTCGGCTCATCGCGATCATACAGAACTAATTAACTCGGTTATATTTTTACATTTTCACGCATAACACACATTAAAGAGAAACAATCAGGCTGTCCCCACCTGTTACACACACCTGAACATCAAACTGAATGGGGGTGGAGGTGGACAGAGGGTGGGGCTGTGAAATAAACTCGCTCTGAACATCAACAGTCGGCTCGGAAATGCAATGGAAGACACCAAAGAGCCATTCAACTTCAAATGTTTGAGGTAGATTAAATCACAGCAGTAAAAATGCAGGCTGTGAAAGTAAAACAATGAGATTAAAGATGCTAAAATGTTAAATTAATGAGGCATTTTTCTACATTTTAAGTCCGACAAACTAAAGCTTTTCTTAAGGACTTTTTATTCTGCTGCAGCACGTTTAAGCTCATTCGAACGTGCTAACTTGAAGCAACACAGACAATAATCTACCTGTAAATGAATTTGACTCATTCAAAAGTTTCCATCTCTAAATAAACAAAGATGCAAACGTCCCTCGTTCAGCATATTTAAAATGTTGAAAGTGTGAGGTCTCGTTTCTCGCTCGTCTCGGACGACAGCTTGCGTTTGCTGTTTAAAGCATCGAGGGACCGGACGCGGCCTCGACACGTTAACGGCCACGCTGCTCTGCTGACGCGCTCGACTGGCAGATTTGTGCCTCGTTATCGTCGGGACTCTGCGGAGACGACCGACGAGAAAACACAAACACGCTGTCGAAAATAAGACGCTGCCAGGCAACCCGGGAATCTCATGAAATAAACAGCAGCAAACATACAAAGAGAAAAGAAAGAGAGAGAGAGAGAGGAGCTCAGATAGATTTCATGATGTATTGAGAAATTTGAGAAAATGTAATAAAGAGCACATCAGAGTCCTGCTTCGTCTGTCATCTCTGCACGATACGACACGCTGCTCGGCAACACGCGACTCCCCCGTCCTCAGATGAACCTCGCTGGCAGACAGACAGCTGTGTGTGTGTGTGTGTGTGTGTGTGTGTGTGTGTGAGACTGCTTTTACCGCTCCCTCAGGACATGTGCTTTCTAAATCTGAAAGATGGATTGTGTGTGTTTCTGCATGTTGTGTGTGACTCCTCGCAGCTCGTTTACCACGTTTTCTGTTAAATGGCAAAAAAAAACAACCTTGGAAATCGTGAATTTTGTGCTGCACGTTTGTGTTTGTGCAGTTTGGCCATGTGATGTTTTTTTTAACTGTTGCATACGTTCGTGTCTATAAATGTGTGAGAGATGTAGATATATTTACACATTTTCACCACACAAGAGGTGAACTAAATGACAGACACAGGATGTGATAACCAGATCAAGTTTGGATTTGAATTGCTAAAATATTGAGATTTGTTGAGTTTACTAGAATAAATCTGGTGACTTTCAGCATTGTGAAAAGTCATAAAATACAATGCATGGAAAACACATACACACTGGAGTTTATTTTGACTCACACACACACCATCCTGCTGCCATAAATACTCAGAGCACCAAATGTGGATTCATCCACTGCTGAAAATAGTCCCTGATAAATGCACTATTTCCTGTCTGAGTTAAAAAAGACTGTTTCTGAATCTGTTTCAGGAAATTATTGAGTCCTTTTTGTGGAAATTCAGTACTGAAAGAGTTTATATCTTTATGTATTGGTATATACGGATAAACATACTATATCTCTGAGGTTATTCCCAATAATAACTGGATGAAATGTGGCTCATTTTGGACGGTATAGTGGGATAAATAAGAGTGTGTCCATCTTCATTTAGTTTTGGATGAGATGGAGCAGAGTTAGAGGAAAATGTGGGTAAATAAAGAGAAAAGAGGAGGGAAAGATGTGCTTAATGATTGCTTAAAGATTGTCCTTGAATTGACTCTGAACATTTCACATCATCCGGTTTGTTCATGAGAAAAACTTCAAACATCAGGAGGGAGCAGAGCTCGGTCTCCTGTGATCTAATAAACCACGCTCATATCTAATCTGCAGTTGTTCAACACTTCCTCTTTGTGTTGTTTAAATCACGGCTACTTCGCTGAAGCTCTGTGGATCCCGACCCTGCAGCCAGAGAAATAATGGCCTCATTAACACCCTCATTAAACGAGAACAGCGCCATAAAGACACGGATGACTGCCGCCGCCGTCGCCGCTGACTGACCCGGACAGATTCTGCTTCGCACGCCACGGGGACGAAAGCGATGTGTCCATTTTAATCTAACTGAGACATTTACATACACAGAGTTCACCAGAGAGGTCGACATGATACAGATGTGCAAAGAGGACATGAAGTGAAACTGTTGGCTGTCAAAAGCTTCTGTATTGATCCATTTTTGATTATGGTTTCCTCTCAGTAAATCCTCTGCAGAGTTTCTGTTCTTCAAGTTCGAGTTTAGCTCACCTGAGTAAAAAGTTTCACCTAAAAACTTTAACAGAAAGAGGACGAGTGATCGAGGCAGCGATACATCATGACGCATCCTCTCCAAACACATCAAACCTTTAAAACTGTAGCTTAACTCTGCCTTTGTTAGTTTATGACTGTCTGTGTTTCTCTGTGTGAGACATAATTTAGTCATTAAAACTCCTCCAAACCTGAGACATTTGTTCTCCTGCCACTTTCATTTAAAGTAAATCTGGAGCATTTCACCCTGAGTGCAGAGTTAATAGTAATATAGGACAGTAATATGCATCATAACGAGAAGGTGTCCACTTTCTTTTATAAGGAAAATTAACCAAAAACATTATTAACTATTTTAATATTCTATTCTAAAATAAAAGCATTGCTTTTCTCCATAAAGATGAATTCATTCTAACTTCAAAGTGTAAATCAGTGTCCATTAAATAATCTGGTAAAACATCATTAAAGTTTGTGATAACAAGTGTATAAAGATTTTAAATGTTTTATTCATGTCCTGCCTCCTTTTTTTGAGGCTTACGAAGCACTTTGTACATTCACACACAGTCTGTGGTAATCCATGAAGACGTTCACAAAGGATTTAAAGATTAAGCTGAACAGCGGAGAGAGAATACATTTTCTCTTTAAGAAAACGTCCTAAAGACAAAACAATTCAAGTCAATGTTTTAACTCATCAGAGCAGAGAAGAAAATGAGTTTTGTTATCGCCGTCACCCACAGTGAATAATCTCTGTCTGTAAACGTTTCTGACACCGACGACGTGGCTGACCGAAGCGATGAGAGAAATTACACGTCTACTTTCAGGCTTATTTCACCTCCACAACCATAATCTCCTCAAAATGCCAAAGCAGTGGAAGAAAGCAGATCTCCTTTTTCTCACACTATCGACAGTTTAAAGTGATGATCAGCTGTTTCCAGCTGGCCGACAGATCAGAGCGCCCATCAATCATCAATCAAACATCTTTACAGTCAACAAAGGTTCGTCCAGTTCGATCATCAGCCGACTTCACATCGATGCTGCAGCTGATTCACCTGCTGCGCCGGCTTTTTAAAGCTTCGTACGCACACAAACGGACCTCTTTCTCTCTTTTATGGGTTTAATAATTACTGTAAGAGACACTTGGATCAAAACGTAAAACAAAGACGCTCCTTAATGACAGGAACGATTGTGAAAGTTGGCAGCTGCCTGACGGACAGACTGATTGATGAACTTGATTGACAGCTTGAATGTTGATGTGACAGACTTACTGACACACACACACACACACACACACAACGTGACAGTTAAACGTCTTTCTCAGAAAATGCTGCTTAATACAAACAAAAAACGGGGTACTTGCATCCACACTGATTTTACGCTGCTGAAAAAAGCTTCAAGTCTTAAAACACAGTGAAAGAGAAATCTGATTAAACTGTACAAATGTTCGTGTGTAATCGATGAAATGTGTGTATATGCATCTGTGTGGTGGTATTTTGACTTCATATTTATCATAGTTGGCAGAAAATTGAAGCATTTCAAAGATCCAGGTTGTAAAATCAGGCCCAACATTGTTATGAGATATAAAACCTGCACAGAAGAAGGTGTTTGACAACCAAAAACTGATCAATACTTGGAGTTTTGACTCTGGCCGTGCGTTTGGTCGCGTACCTGGCGGTGTGTAGGCGTCCATCGAGGTCTGGACCACCAGCGACCGCCGCTTCGAAGGCATCGGCACCGCCATCTTCCTCTCTTTGTGCTTGGCCAGGGCGGCCTGCACTGCCTCTGTGTGCACATCTGCAGACACAAACAGGTCACAACAGGTCAGATTTATCGATTTAAAAGCTTTTAATTTACGGAGGAACCAGAAAACGATCACACAGCAGAAACTCTCGCAGTGTTTGTTCTGAGGATGGATCCATTAAGGCTGAAAACTACTGATCACTGCAAGTAAATCCACAGAGGGTTTTCTAGTTTACTAATGGTGCACAGACACCAGTTTTCTTTAATTTCTGTGGAGAACAAAAACATACTTAAGACTGATAAGACATCATGTCTGCATTTTGTTTGACCAGCTGTCATTGCTGTTCGATAATGCAGCAGACTGTGAACTGCATTAAAACCAGAGGCTGTATTAAAGGCCGGAACAACAAATTAGACAACTTAAAAACACTTCGGTTCAGCTGAGGAAAAGGTAAGATTCACCGTTACTGTACTGTGCTCCTTTAATGTTGGTCTAATAAAGAACAGGTCATTTTTAAGACGGATTTCTCATTTTTCTTCTTTCACATTGTCAGTAATCTGAATATTTTTCTACCCATCAGAGGTTGAAACAACTAAATATCTTTATTAAAGTAATGTGCAGGTACTTTACTTCTTCATTTTATACTATTTCATACTTCTAACTCCACAATGTTAAACCTGTACGTAAACTGATTTACTTTTCAAATCAAGTTTTTATCACACTTAAAGTATATTTCAAGATTAAAACTTCTCCCAAACTTTTTTGGCCGGTGTAACCTTACAAAAACATCTTATTGGAGGCTCTTGTAATATACGTTGCATCAGAGTTTTTCTTCTTTCCTCTCCCATTAATCATCTCATGACTGATGATGGGAGGACTCCAGACAAACTTTTCCACTGGTTGCGGTGCTGCCAACTTTCTCAGTTGGTTGCACCCTTTTATTTATTTATTTTTTTGTAGTTTAGAGTTGCTTGCCTGCAGCTGACAGGCCACATCGTCCACAACACACACAAGCTGCCTCACCGTACCACAACCACGAGTACTGTTCACCACTGTGGTTTGAACTTTTTCCTTCTTCCCTGAGTCAGTCGGTCTCTTTGTCTGCACTTTCATCAGCTCCTCCTCTCTTTTACTCTTTTTGTTTATTAAAATAACCTGCTAGATCATTTTATTTTGGAAACATGCTCACAGCTGAGTGGACTGTACGAATGCAACCATGTAAGACTAAACTAGACTGAACTGGATCTTTTTATGAAGAGTACAGAGTGAAAATTAGCTCCACCTTGAGCAACTACAGCAGTAAAATGCTGTGCACACACTGATGTTTTAACAATCAAACAAAGTCATAGAATAACATGTGAAAAGGGGGAGTGTGTTTGAGTAATAATACTTCTATAACTCTACTTTGACTGGACTTTTTTACGTGCAAAGGGATGTTTTTATATTGTGGCTCTCAGAGTTAAGTTGAGAGCACTTTTTCTTCCTCTTTTAAACCGTAAACACAGCAGGCCGACCGAATAATTAGGGAGAGAGGCCGACTTTTCAAGCACCGACAGCGACGGAGACGTCCAGTGTAAACATTGGGAAAGGGTGTTAAATAATGGAGGAGTCAGAGAGTCCACGCAGCCGAAGAGCGGAGGAACATCAGGACTGTATTTTTGTGCCGAAGCGTTCCTGTTACAATGAGCGCCGTGTTCCCATTTATTCACACCGAGTTTACGCACACAAACGTTTCCAGCCTGACAGCAGCTCCCACGAGGGCCCGTGGTTTCAGCCCGGACTGACTTCAGGGAGTGTCGGCGAAGACGTTTGGCAAATTAGTGTTTCTAAACGCGAGATAAAGCGCCGCGATAGAGCCGCAGCTGGGTTTGTTTGAATGGTGTCCATTGCTGGCAGAAGGCAAACACACAGAGCGGCTAACGATACAGGCTGTCGGCCCGATAATGACACAAGTAAGACATTTGTCAGAGTGAGCGCGGCTCACAGACGGGCGTTTGTTTGGCTTGTGTGTGTGCTTATGTAAAGGGAACGGAGGTAATTTAAATCTCAAGTGCACGTTTATTGTCTCATGGTCGACCGAGTGTGACGGCACGGCGTGTGAAAGGAGAGTGTGTGTGTGCTAACACAGCTTTTCTTTTTCAATCTAATGGTTTAAAAGGTTTTCACTGGATTTATTTTCTGTCAGATTAAAGTCAAACAAACTCAAACTCTGCAGCAGCACGTGGGAACGTAAACGAGCCGAGCAGCCAAACATGTCTGACTTTATTACTTTTATTATTTTTACTGCCAACCCCAAATAATCCACAGTGAAGTCCTACAGATTCATTTAGTGAGAGATGCCACTGAAGAGAGTTAAAGTCCTGAGTTAATCCAGCACTAATCTGCACTGGACACCAGATGGAACAAAACAAACAATGGATCCGGCCTCAGAACAAACTCCTGGATTTGAACTGGATCCCAAAGCGGGTTAAGGCAGAGCTGGGCGTTTTACGTCACTTCCGGCTCTTTGGGCGTCCCTGTCCGGCCCGCGTGAGGTCACTCACACATTAGAACATAAATAAAAAGATACAACATGTCCTCTGTTTATGGCGTCATCGACCTGCGGCGTTTCGCGGTTACGTCACCACCTCCCTTAAATTTATTCGGAAAAATCTTGTTTTCATTTCATTTTGCAGCGAAGTTAAAACAAATTTCGCGCGGGAACTAGTTCACGAGCGGACGTATACGTCGTCACGTGTGTTTGAACGGTGTGTGTGTTTGAACGGTGTGTGTGTGTGTGTGTGTGTGTGTGTGCGCGCTGCACGGCATTTTAACTTTCATTACTGCGGCTGTTTGTTCGGCAACACCTCAATAACTCTGTAATATTCGTGTGTGTTCGTTCAGACTTACAGTGAAAATCGCGTCCGTAAAAACTTCCTGTTTATCTGCGCGCGCGCACTACAACTGCTGCTTTTATATTGGAAAGCGCGACGGACGCGCATGCGCGTACAGGCGAGCAGCTCCAGGTGTGGCTGATCAGCTGTCAATCAAAATATCAGCTCACTGCCTGCTGAATATTTGTGTCAGAGTTCAAAGGTGAAGCTGTGTGAAGCTCAGTGTGTCTCGATCAGCTCAAACAAACACAGACTGGATTTTTATCACCGATCAGGTCAAATGATCTGAAAAACTTTAAAAGCACTTTTTGCTTTTTGCATAAAGTTGATCAGTTGTTTATCTTTAACATACTGCAAAATAATTATGCAGATTAACAAGTTAAAAATAAAATGAGACACTGATGTAATTATTGTTTTGTTTTTACTTCAATTGGAGTATTTTCTTATTTGACCTACAGGTTCATGTGTGAATATTAACAAAGACCTGCAACATTATAAACACACCTTCACCTTTACAGGAAAAACGTGAAACAAAATTTTAAAATGTTATCACGTCTGGCTCAAGTTATCACATATAACTCACTGCAATAATGAGGTGATTAATGAAGCTAATTAACGTGGTGATGTGAGCAAACATTTATCTGCCGACATGTCACACATTAACATGGGAATATAACTTCTGAGAGTGTTTTAGTAAAGCAGTTAGGACTCGTCTCCGTTTGAGGGACAGACGCAGTCATGAGGACAAAATGGCCGTCGCTCACCTGATCGGTAACGTTCGTCTCTCGAGCCCGACGACCGCCGGCGGTGGTAGCGTGAGGACGAGGACGGGGTGACGGGGGTTCTCCTATCCTGACCCATGGACGGGTCCATTCCTGGAAAACAAAGGTTCACATTTAAATTAGTCTTCAGACCTTTCTAATCAATCTAAAACTCTTCCACAGGATAAAAAAAAAAACTTTTATAACAGTGAAGGGTTTTGGAGGAAATTTGTAGTTATCTTGGATTAACTCAAATCTGTACACAAAGACGTGACGCGGAGATAACGCTGTCTCCAATTTCCATCACAAATAAACATCCGTTATCTGCTTAGAAATCTGAAGCTGTTTTTAACTCCACAACCTGTTGGACAAGTTTCCTTCAGCATCAAAGTGATCCAGTTAAATTCATCTCTGCATCCTTTAAAAGACTGAAAGATTAAAGGTTCAAAGATTTAACGCTTAAAGCTTAAACAGAACAAGAGTAAAAAAAAACAAACAATAAAATAGGTATATACAGGTTATACTGCAAACAGAAACTTGATTTAATAAAACCTTTAGTGGTGCCAATTAGTTGAAACTTGAAGAAAAACTATTTGAGTGGGGATGAGACGTTGTAGTTGACTTTAAATCTCAATCTGTGACACAATAAAGCCAAACTAGACCTGATTTGGCAAAAAAACAAACCAGCCGAGACACACACACACACACACAAACACACTCATACACACACCCCGTCTTGGAAATCACACTCACTTCGAGGAAATTTAAATTATACTGGAGACAGCTGCAATTATTTCACCACAATGCTGTTTTTTCACTTACCAAAGACTGCTAGATAACATTTGTAAACTTGACTTTATTTAGATTTTTTTTGCTGCGCTGTGAGAATTTTTAATTAAAATTATGTGGGATATATACTCACAGTACATAATAAAGAAAACCAATATCAATCTCCAAACTAGAATTGATCATAAATACATAATAAGTAACCATAAATATCTAAAAAACGAGACTTCCTGTATCAAAGCCATTGTGAGATTCGGTAACAAACACTTATACCTGCACAAACACACTCACAGAGAAAACGACCTCCCCACACGGCGATCAATACGTCTGATGATAACAACCTCCCGGCTGCTGACAGCTAAGAGCGCTCGGAGCTGCTGATCTACGAGCGTCCATCTCCGCCTCACACTTCCACCCTCATCCGTCTTCATTAGAGCTCTCAGAGCACCGCCGCCGCTCAGGAGAAGGAGCTAAAAGTTGATTAGCCGAGCGTGTAACGACGACCAGCCAGCGCGGGAATATATGACAGGTCTGGGAAATACCTCGCTTTGCTGTTTCCTCTGGGGAGTCTGGATGGATGCTCTCTTCTGCCTCTCTCCTCTGTTCAGTTTATTTTGCCTCCACACTGGTCAGACTACCACTGTACTTTGTTGATTTACTCTTTAATCACAGGAAAATGACTGAATATGTTAATGCACGTTTACATTTCTCAGTATTATATCGTCAGTCAGACTGAATTATGCCAACAACTGTTAGATGGATCGTCATGAAATTCGATGCAGCTATCGACAGTGCCCAGAGGATAAATCCTACAGAAGATGTCAAAGCTTTTAGTTATCTCGTGAAATTATTTCAGCATCTTTTGGCTTTTCATGCCACCAGCAGCTTGATCCAATTCATCAAATACTTTGCAGACAAAACTAACGACACGAATGCTCATTATCACTAGTTATCATTATCACTCGTTAACTTGATAACACACGTGCCTGTTTAACATCAGCACGTTAGCATTGTCTGTCTTTTAAAGTTCGATGAACGACAGAATCAGTTGTTAAATGTTTAATTTCTTTTACATATAAAAACACTGGAGAAGCAGAGTCTTGACTATCTGAGGTGTCAACTGAGTGTTTTTTAAATACTTACTTTAAGTATTGAAAATGGTCATAAATGAACGAGCCAAATTTCTAATTTTACATCTATCCATAGATGGATAAAGGATAACAGCAGACACGCCCTTTTAATTTGCTTTTTGTGTATGATTATCTCTGTCTCACCAATCTTTACACCTGTCAATACAAAGAACAGCAAAGGCGGAGTGTAATTTCATCTATTGTATCTTGAATAAAAAGTCTCCCAGTCAGTGAAATTGCTTGATTTTATTTCCATCATATCACCAGTGGCTGGCTCTGATAAACTATGTCTACACTAGGTCTGAAGTAAGCATGAGGTGGCATATTCTCACCACATATTCCTTTATTTATATATAAATGCCACTTAACAAGCAGTAGATGATGTGTTCATGGGTTTTATATGTACGCAACCTTTATACAGATCCTGTTTTTTAATTCTTCTGGGGATCAAAATGGATAAAAATACATTTAATTTTACAGTGATAAGCAAATGAATCACAAATGATAACTGTCTGTTATATATATAGCTGTTCACATGGTTTATCTGCACGTCTACATGCAGGAACTCTCTGTTACATTTCACTCATACCTGCAGGCTTTCTTTATTGTTGGTTTTAAAATTCCTCCTCGTCAGGCAGGTGAGGTTGTGACATAACACAACGTGATGTGGACTGCTGGGAAAACACGAGCGGTAGCTGCCGTTCAATAAATAAATCATCCAGCTGACATTATTGCAATTCCCCAGCTCTACTCCATCCGTCTGACACTGCTTACAACAAACACTGCACACACTGTTTGACCCAGAGGTGATAAGAGCTCACACAAAAGGCACACGGCGAAACCTTAAAGGAAATCAATGCAGGCCTCTCATTCGCTCTCCTTCTGTCAACCACTGCCGGTGGAGAGACGATAATCCAATAAAGGACTGAGACAGATGAAGTGGACAAGCCTGACACCAAAAAATAACACAACCTGCAGCCTCCAGATGTTTTTCTACACTGAGGAAATGCTGTGACTTTATTGTCATGAAAAAAACAAATAAGAGGATAAAAATACTGTAAGGGTACAAAAATTAACATTACAATGCATATATACATAATATATAGGCCTATGTATGTACAGAAAAGAAGGCTAAAAATAAAGTTTATATAATATGTAAAAGGAACATCTCAAAAATAAATTGTAAACATATAAATATAAAGTATTGGATATAACAGGAGGTTCTCATTTGAAGAAAATCTACTCTTCATAAAACATTCATCTCAACATGAGGTTAGCATTGAATCTAAAGATGAAAACATGAAGGATTTCCATATAACACAAAAATAACAGTGGGAGTATTAAAATATGAAAGTGACATGTACTGAAAAGTAAAAAATGTCTTCCAGTTCCTTAAAAGTTTTCCCAACAGTATTAATATCATTTTAAGAACATGAAACACTAAATCTGATCTCCAGAGCCTCAGCTGTTCTTGGTGCATAATTTAAGGTTTGTAGTTTGCTCCCGGATCAAAGACGGTGGAGAAAAGCTAACAAAGGCCTGAATTAATCATTAAAAAAGTTCACGCTACATGGGGCAGAGCCCGCTCTGAATAAGAGATGAACCGTGTTCTCAGAGGGGAAGAACATAAACGCTGAACTGCGTAAGAAAGTGGTCGATCTCATTTAGGTTGTGCTGAAGCGAGATCGAGTTCACAGACTTATTACCAGCAAGAAAAAAATTATGAACACGAATCACACAAATCAGGGGGCTAACAGGAAACACATTCATGAGGCAGGAAATTATAAGACTGATTATGTTTTACTCTGCATACACTTGAAGAACAATAAAGAAAAAGGCGCTTTTTGAGCCCCACTTTCCCTTCAGCATCATTGAAAATCCCAACAATCACATGTCACTGAATGCACATTTTAATTTAGCTTTGAATTCGAAGGGAAAATGTTCCCATCAATTGAATTTCCACAGGTGTGAAACAAATGTACAATCACTGGATTGTTTTATTCTCTAATGTCTATTGTCTCAATCTCAGAAACATACTCACAGATAAGATTGTAATTTATCAATAAGGAAATAATCAGATGATGTTATTTAACTCTCAACAAAGCATGCAACAATGACAGATTAGCAAAGATATTTCCAGTCAGACAGCTTCCTTGTTACTGTAATAACATTTTTGTGATGACATGCAGCACGTCACACATACCAAGAAAAAACACCTGCTCCTGTTGCTGTTTTCGCTCCCGATGAACTAAAAATGATGAGTCACGGTGCTAAAGCCAACTTACTGTGCTTTATTCAGCCACTGTGCATCGACTCTTAAGTGCACCGACAATGAAAATATCATCAGCATAAGAGGAAGAGATCAATTGAGTTAGACTCGAATGTCAGCGAGCTTCATTTTATCAGTCCATAGTTTCCAAATAATGTCCTTATAATGTTAAACCAGACAGGAACATGTAATTCTGGTGGGGAAAAGTAGTAACAAGCAATATTTATCCTCCCACAGAAGGAACAGTTTACTTTTCACACATGTAGTACTTCTGTTTTCCTGTCTCATTGGCCATTAATGCCTCAGAAAAGAGCCTCCAAAGAGTCCCTTATCTGGTCTACCTGAGCTTGCACACCTCAGCAGCGGCTCCATCTGACAGCCAGAGTCCAGCATAGAGCGGCTGAGTGAACGTGGTCTGGACTCTGTGGAGGAGAGTCATGGTTTCAGAGACGCTGTAGAAGGACAGAATACCTGCTCTGTGATCCAGGTACACTCCGAGTCTGGAGGACCAGGTGCCTCGGATGGGAGTTTTCGCTCTGTTATGTTTGAATTCGTAGGTATTTTTGTAGCAGTCCAAAGCCCAGGACTTCTCGTTCTGTCCGAAGACGCAATGGCTGAAGTCCCCCGTTCGGCTGATGTCCTTGTATGCGACCGCCACTAAAACTCCTCCACCTCTCCACTCCACCTCCCAGTAACAACGTCCAGTCAGACTCTCTCTACTCAGGACCTGCCAATGTTCGGTGAATCTGTCTGGGTGAGGGGAATATTTCTGCTCCCCGCTCATGAAGACAATCTTCCTGTTCCCTTTAAATACCGACAGATGCAAGTTTGCAGTGTTTGGGTCCAGAGTTATTTGGCACGCGCACTGTAAGAAGTCAGCTCTCGTCTCGGGCTCCGCTTGGAGACTAGATGGTAAAACATCTGGATTTGTTACTGTCATTAAGATCTTGGCATATTCTTCACAGAAAACCTCGAGTATTTTATCTCTGGCCTCTGACAGAGCCACCGTTAACTTCTCAAAGTACCGCAGACGGTGGACTTTGGCACTGGGTGGGTCTTTATGTTCACTGAGACTTGACAGCGAGGGGTAATATAATAAAAAATGAGTGTGATCCTCTGTGTGTGAGAGCTTCTCCAACTCGGTATCTTTCCTCCTCAGCTCAGTGATCTCCTCCTCTGCCTTCTCCTGCACCTTTTTGAAGCGACCGACTTCGGTTTGCTGCCAAGATGTAATGATCTCCCTCACATCAGACTCTCGTTTCTCGATGATGCGGATCAGCTCGGTGAAGATCTTCTCCGTGTTCCTCAGCGCATTTTCAGCAGAGTGATTAACGGCCTCCTCCTCCTGCTGAAACAGCTTCACTTCTTTCTCTCTGTCAAGGATCCGGAGCTGGATTTTTTTCCGAGTTTTTCCGAGCTCCCGCTGCTTCTCAGTCCTTTCTGCTGCAGCTGAGACCTTGTTATGGCCTTTGTGGTTGTCTTTGGAGCAGAGGTAGCAGATGCAGCACTGATCAGTGCGACAGAACATCTTCATCACCTCATCGTGACGAGAGCAGATGTTCTCCTGCAGCTTCTTGGAGGGCTC
>JBAJHX010000062.1:1864228-1867394 GCA_037176925.1 Amniataba percoides | reverse complement strand
ACACACACACACACACACACACACACACACACACACACACACACACACACACACACACACACACACACACACAGCCCTGACAACATGTTTCCCATCACAGCAGATTTCACTTCAGACTCCCTGAATCACACACAAACTCCAAATTCTTCTCAGTTTGACCCAGACAGGAGTAAAAAAATAAAAAAAAACACGATTTGAAAGTGCTTAGAAAGCCAAACGTCTGACAGGTTGAGCTACAGCTTCTGAAAAAAGGTCCTGCAAAGGACAAGATGCACTCTAATAACCTCATCTGCTCGCTCTTCCTCTCAGATATGACCGATCAATAACACACATTAATAGACAATACGAGGTGTAAATACAGATGTTTTTATCCAGGAAAGAGTCTGTATGCTGTTCATACGATACGACCTTGAAGATTTTCATTTTAATAAATGTCTGTGGAAGAATAACGGTGACTGTGTCGCTGATGAAAGCCGAGTATCAGTGGAGACAGACTGGCACAGAGTTGAGCTTTTAATAAGTGTCTGCCAGCACCGCGAGTGAACGGTTACTGCGACTGTGAAGGAACAAAGACAAAATCAAAGACTACAGATGATGAAACCAGAAACAGAAACTGAAGTCAGGTAAGAAAAAAAACACAAACTGTGCCGCGAAAAAAAACAAAATGAAAATTTCTGACTTTGATTTCAGGGCACTTCTTCTTCGACCTCTCTGACATCCAGTCCAAATCCTAACAGACTCAGAGTGAGGTAAACACAATAAATGAAGGTAAAAACAAACAGAGGACCTGCAGGCTGCAGTTCAGAAACATATACGTCAGATAAAGTGCATTAGATGTGAAATATGAATTATTAACGATCACACACACACATATCGCAGCTCTCGTCGGCTCTTAAACTTCACCTTGAAGTCAAACGCTGTGTGCAGCATGAACTCCTCCTCCCTGCACTTAAACTGCACCCGCGGATGCTCCTGAAGTTGCCATAGCAACCGATGATGCAACGACTCCCAGATTACATAATAACTGCACAAAACGAGCGACGGAGTGATGAAGGACGACACTGAGCTCACTTTTACCTCAATTTCTCTTTTTTCGGCTTTGTCTTTAATCGCTGATTCAACCGTTGTTTGAAAATAGTTTTCTCACTGACACTTTTGAGGCTCAATATCCAGATGTTGAAGGGAACGAGACCATCGACATACAGGAGAAACATTCAGGCGTCCACATACTTTTGGCCATAAAATGCACAGACGCACTCTGCATACTGAACTGCAGCCTCAAGAGCAAAACTGTGCTCTGCTAAATCATCGTCCCACAGAGAGAGAGAGAAACTGCTGAGCCTCTGTGACCATATACAGTAAGAGAGAGAGAGAGAGAGAGAGAGAGAGAGAGAGAGAGAGAGAGATGACCATGACAAAGAGAAATATGAAGAAAAGAGAGTGAGAAAGAAAGAGCAAGGGAACGAGCGACATTGATAAAAGGAAGCAGAGGGAGAGGAGAAGAAAAGAGAGAGAGAGCGAGAGAGAGAGAGAGAGAGAGACAGAGAGAGAGCGTTGCATCTATCCAGCACCTAAAAAGGAAACAGAGTTTGATTTTATTGTTTCCACACCGCAACACAGAGAAACCGAGAGAGGACAAAGATGGAGAGCATTAAAAAAAAAAAAAAAGAGGAGCGTTTGAAAGGAGAGGACGGTAAGAAGGAGAAGAAGTGAGGAAGACGAGCAGATTTTTCATCACATGATGCCACAAGAGAGGAAACCGTCACACGGCTCTCTAAAAGAAACAGGAACAAAAGAGACTATAAAGACAACAGCACTGAATCTATAACAATAAATCATCATCATCTCTTCTTTTTAAGCACATTTTCAATCAGGAAATTTAGAAAAAAGTTTTAAAAAAAGAAGCAAACATACTTTGTTGATGTGTTTTGATTGAAAGAGCTGGGGCTCATGGGAAATGTGGTTCTACTTTGGATGACAAATTTAGTGCCATTCATTTTACAAACACATCATGTCAGTATCTTAGTGATCAATAACATCATTATTTGGTGATTTTTCTGCAACATTCACGAACTTAAGTCGCTGAATCACTGAATTATTTTCACCTTTAAGGAAGATTTTCCTTCATAAAATGTATTTAAGCAGTTGTTAAAGGTTGGTGCATTTTCATTTATATGGTTGGTGATATAATCTCATAATGAAGAGAGGAAGCCACACACACACACACACACACACACACACACACACACACACACACACACACACACAGCCCTGAGTCCAAAAAACACATACAAACATAATTATTACACAGTTGAGCCGAGAGGAAACGCCCAACGACTCCCCCGGGAACGAGGGCAAGGAAAACACACACACACACACACACACACACACACACACACACACACACACACACACACACACAGGAAGAAGCTCCTCTGCAGGCAGCTTGTTTGTCGCCACACATTTGGACTTTGCATTAGATGGTTTTGAGTTTCATCGTCAGGTGAAAACACGTCGCAGGTCAATAAAAAAGATTTCTGTGCACACTGAAACATTTTTTGCCTCTTTTTTATCTACTGGATGTTTCACAGTGTTGTTTTTTTATTTTAATGTCCAACTGTAAAAGCAAAACATAAAATCAAACTGCACGTGGTTGAGCTGCACTCGACTTCTCAAAGGTGTTAAAATGACATGTTTACCGCTCTGGTTGTCATAAAATGTGAAAGAAAGAGAGCGAGTGTGCCACATCCAGTACAATTAGAAACGTGTGTCACTTGGTTTTCAAGGTGCAGTTTTAGAGATTTATGACCCTCCTGAAAAACAACAAAAAAAGAAAAACAGATCTAACCGGCTGCTTTAGTTTCTGTTCACACACATCAGGAGGTCCGGGTGGAAAAGTTTGACGTGAAACGATCGAAGAAACGACTCGTTGGCGTTCATTAAAGCGCAGACTGATTCATTTAGTTCATCAGTAAATAATCAACAGCGTTTAGTGAAAACTCTGTAAGACTACTGCTGCTGTTAATAACCACAGACACTATTAAAACTGTTGTTCATTCACAGCTTTACTACAACTACTGCTGCTTCTACCTCTCCTGCTGTTACTACGACCTCTACGACCTGTTTCTACTATTACTTTAAGATAAGATAAGAAAGCAGCTCAAGA
>JBAJHX010000062.1:1851728-1859228 GCA_037176925.1 Amniataba percoides | reverse complement strand
TAGATAATTTAATGAAAAAGGAAGATTTGATTTAGTCTTTCAGTCTGAAGTCGCGTCATGCTTTTGTGAGTATTAGCTGATCACTCAACAATCACCTTCAGTTATTGATGCAACAATCTGAAGCTGCTTCAGCATCACCCGACACCAGAAGGCTCAGTGTACAAAACAGTGACCTTCTCAAGCCAACGTGCGGTGACCGATACTGAAACGCTGGATTTCCACTGCTGTTTTCTTCCAAACTGACCAAACAGGAAGCACATGTTTGCAAAATAAAACTGAGTGTGAGCCGCAGTGACGTCTCCGGTGGTGACAGCAGCGTTGGCAGAGGTCGTCAGTGTCTGAGAGTTCGGCCTCGAAGGTAACGGACTGAAAGGATTTGGACGGAGGCGGCGAAAAGAAGCCCTCTCTCTTAAAAAATAAAATCCTCTTTGAGCAAAACACTTTAACTTCTGATTGCTTTGGCAGACGTGAAGCTGGCTGACAGACGGACGCCGTGCTGGGCGGTAAAACAAAATAAAGACCATGACGGAGATTTTTTTTTAAAAACTTCTTCCTAACAGCAAAATCCTGAAACGATAAAAAAAAGAAAAACACACCTACAGGTAGCCGTTCCTGCGCGCACGCGTCACATCCATCTTTAGCCGCGTCCACGGCCAAAAGACGAGGCTTCCTCCTTAATTCAATTACATCCGCCAGCTGCAATCTGGAGAAAAGGAGGAGGAGGAGGAGGAGGAAGTGGTGACCCAGACTTTGGCTCTCAGTGAAGCTGACTGTGATCTCGAGGGGGGGGGGGCAGAGCAGCTGCATCAGCCGGGAAATATACAGCACAGCACAGAGATCCTTCAGTGGGTGCGCACCATGATTATGTGATTATTATCTCGTGGGTGTTAACAGCGGCGGCAGAATCGAGCATCATCCCGACAACCGTCTCGACAACACGATGTGAAAAAGTGACCATGAAAAGTCATCAGCAGACTCTGTTACCGCTGCGACCGTCCATTTTTCATACTGAAGTAAATGTTTAATACACGAGGGAGATCAGAACATCAGAAGAAAGAGGAGAAGATTTTTATATGATTTTTACTGGATCGTCATAAGAAAGAGCAGCAAAGTGTCTCCTGAAGGGACCCAGTTCAGCCAAAACCAAAAGTTTAGAGGCTCAGTTATCTACAAATACTCAGATTTTTTGGGAGGGGGAAGGGATTATTGAGACTCAGCAGCTAAAGTCCCTTAATGGAGGCTTTTAACAATAAACAGAAGTCATTTCAGTCGGCGAGGAGGCTCGGCCGGTGTGTGTACGTGTGAGCGCTGAAGCACAAAGACGTGTGTGCTCGGTTAGCTTTGACTGGATAAACAAAGCTTCAACAAGTACAGGTTAAACCAACACTAAACCCCGTGTGTGTGTGTGTGTGTGTGTGTGTGTGTGTGTGTGTGTGATGGATAGAAAACTGAGCTCGGGAGAACATTTTTGGCAGTTTTCTTTGATGATATCTCTGATTAACTGTGAATACTTTGAACGAAAACGCCACATAAACGCTACTCGACGAGAGCGCATTTAATCTGAGCAGATTATGTACAGTACAACACACACACACACACACACACACACACACACACAGATGAGTACATAATCCAGCGGCTGTGTAAAAGCATCACAAAGCATTAGCCTTTTACACCCAGACTCCAGATACGACTGGCGTCTCTCCAGAAATCACAGAGCCGCTGCCAGAGTTGCATTCTGGGTAGTGACGTGACCTGTGACTCTTCCTTCATTCGAGCCATCCTGTTGATCATTTAGAGGTGAAAAAAAGCTGCAAATCTGGCTCAGAATAAACTAAATGTGGCATAAAAGAGCGCTGACGTTGTGCACGCCGCTCTGTTTCTGGTTTAAACTTGATCTACACTCGTGGAAAAGTCTTTCTGTTTTTTTTTTTACTTTCCAGTAAAACTGAAACACACGACAGACAAGCCAAAGTCAAACATCCCAAAAGAATCTGGAAAAGATTAATGTCAGCTCGGAGGCCTCACAATTCACACCACCGACAACACGGGATGAAAAAAATCAACGTTTGCTGGGCTGAGTTTCTGTGAGCGCTGATCTAATTTGGAGAAAATAGTTTGTCTTGCTTAAAACCAGTCAAATAAACGTAGCTGAGATGTGTTTGAAGAGTCAACATCACTTTAACTTTATCCAAGATTTACTACGTAATCATTAAAACGAGGGTTCGTTGCAACCTTCACACCGTAAATACTCTTTTTCTTTTCTTATTTAACTGCACCTCTCGGTCTTAAATCTGGTCTGGTTTTACCTTCGCGTCTGATCTGAAATAAAGTCCCACAGTTCAGAGTTACGGTAGTTTGACATCTAAAAAACTAGTTTTAAAGCAGATCTGTGAGCATCTGTTGACATGAAAAGTATTTAATTTGTCTCAAAGTGACTCTGCTGCCTGTTACGAGTCTCAATTCACTCAAACTTTATTTGCATTTTGTTGCAGTTTGAGTGTGAGAAAGTCGACCGGTGCCTCCTTCTGCCCTAAAAGTGACTCTCTGTCTATAAAACATGGCGGAGGTGATTTCCGCGTGCTGCTGCAGAGTCGGCTGCAGGGCCGCTTGGCGAGGCGGCCGGCGCTCCACCCAGCAGCCCGACCGAGAGGAAATACCAGCGTGTGCTGCTAAAACAATGTGGTTTTAATCTGAGACGAGAGCGGGCCTTTAAAACTGCGACTCGGTTTCTCCCTCGGTCTCTCAGGAGCTTTTTCTTCTTCTTTCGCTGCTTCGTAACAGAAAACACTTTCACTCCTGAGGTTTAGTCAGCAGAACGTTTCTCTTTTCCATCTGTTTGTTTTCTCCTTTTTCTCTCTTTGCGCTTCTGTTTTTTAATCATTTCTTTCCTTTTCTCCCTGACCAAATCAAACACGCGTGCATGTTATTTTATAGAAAAGCAAAGGAAGAAAGTTTCAGATGATAAAAAGACGTCTTCTGTCAGTTTTGAATCTGTTGGTGTTGAATAATTGGCCGAAACGTCACGCTGACCTTCCCGAGACTTGTGAGCCATCTCGAAAAGAAATGTGAACTTTTTCTTTTTTTTCCAAACCTCGCCGCCACATAATGAGCGAGGGTGGTGGCAGAGCTCGCCGTCATTTTATGGCTGAAGGAGAAGCCGTCTGGGGTGGGAGAGTTTCTTTTTTTCTTTCAAAAAGTCATCTTCCATAAACAACGAAAAGTGAGAAAGAGGCGAAATATTCCCCCCGACTCCCACACGTTTCCCCTCTCAGAGCTCTACACTGCATCCCGCTTAACACTGAAAGAAAAACACTCACTTCCCACATTTCGGAGCAGATTTAAAACCCGAGCGGTGGCAGAAATGTGAAATCTGAGGGTGATGTGACCACAGGAACTGGGTGTGAAACGGCAGCTCTGGTTTACTCGAGGTGACGTGTGAGAGCTGAGGGCGAAATGAGAAGAAATAATACTGCAAAGAGTCTAAAACGGGCGAAGAGTCTGTCAGACTGTCCTTTAGCAGCAGGGCGGCAAGAAGTGACTCAGGATGTGAGCATCTTCTAATTTTAGACTATTTCATGTCACAGATTTTGTTTCTAGAGAACTTTTCATGGTGCTCAAACACACAAGCGAATAACTTGTAAAGAAATAAGGAGCATTAAAAGCAGTTCTGTAAAGGTGAAAGGTTTTGGGGTCAATCTCCTGGATGCTGGAAAAAGGAGGCTGAAAACCAACAACTCATCTGGAACAAATAAGACTTCAAGTCGTCGAACATACTTTGGATGTTTTAAGGAGTTGCAGCGTTTAAAGCGGTGCAAAAATAAAACAGCGTCTCCTCTTTTCCCTGTAATTCTGCTCACAAAGCAACGAGGCAGAAGCTGGACGTCATCCTGCAACCCTGAATTCCTGAGACTGGATCCGAGCCATCATACCGAGAGCCCAGAAGCCTTAACTATGCCTTAGTTAGGTCTCTCTCACACACACACACACACACACACACACACACACACACACACACACACACACAGCTGGTGCTTAACCACCTCTGGTGACCCCAATCGTTCCAACTGTACAGATTGAGTTTCCACAGCATCTGTGCCGGCCACATGTGTGTATCTAACATGGCTAATATGGCTAATCCCTCCTCGGCCCGCAGACACACACACACACACACACACACACACACACACACACACACACACACACACACATTCAGGAGGCCGTGGGTGGTTGTATGTGTGAGTGGTGGGTGGATATCAACAAACCAAATCCCTGTTTGACCTGCTAACAGAGCAGCTGCTGCCTCTCGTTTCACAAAACACTCCAAGATATTTCAAACTCATCAGTTTCTGCACAGCAACAACACGATTTCACAGCAACATAAACATAATAAAGTATTATATTTATGGTTTTCTTAGTATTATATGACAGTAATATGAATATCTTTGACAGAATCATTCATTTGAATATGTCAAATATTCAATAATATGTCAAATATTCAGCTCTCCAAACATTTTACAGCCCAAACTATTAATCTAGGAAATAAATCAAGATATGAATCACTCATATCACTGATTGTTAGTTCCTGCTTGAGTAAAAATGAAAATGACCAATCACATCAAATGGATTTAAAATCGTAAACTAAACTCAGACTGAAGCGGCGACATTTTGTGCCATAAAGCGAGAAGATTTTCCTTCAAAATCTCGACAGTATTTGGCCTCATGTTCTTATTTATTCACTAAAATTTCAGTAAAGTCTTCAAACTGATGTTAAATTACACCGTCTGCTGAACGCCGTTCCTCCGTTTTCACGCTCGTTTCCCATTAAAGCACGCTGAAGTGAACTGAAGTGAACTCTGTAAACCAACACAATTTGCCTCTCTCTAAATATTTTTGCTTTCCACAGCACAGACAGACAGACAGACAGACACGGTGTCTCTACCTCAGCTCATTTACATTTAGATGAGCCCATTAAGATCCATAAATGACCATCACCACCTCTTCCTCCTCCTCCTCCTCCTCCTCCTCCTCCATTCGTCTCAGTGTTTTTTTAAAAACTGGTGAAACTGATTTGACAATTCGGTGTTGTGAAGAAAAATAAACGCTGTGGAGAGAAGAGAGGAACGAGAGAAAAACAAAAACCTCGTTTTCACTTTCCTCTTCCTTCACTTTCACCTCTTCTTCTTCTTTCAAAAAGCAGCAGCTGGATTTCCCGCCTCTACAAACATCCAATTTCAGCGTGTTTATGTGATTAACGCTGAACAAAAGTAATAAAGTGCTAATAAAGATGGACAGCGAGCACGGAGCGATGGAGCAGGAGGGCGCTGAGGCGAAACACAAATCAGAAAAATGAAACGTGTTGATGAAATCTTTTGAAATAATTTGATTTCTGCTGTGAAAAAATACATAATTAGGTGGTTTGAACACTAAAAACTTATAAAAACATATTTTTCTTCGTGCCATCAGTCTGACACTTCATCAGTGTTCAAGTTAGAAAACGTAAAGCACGAGATGGACTCAGTTTTGATGGGAAGAAAAGAAGTAAAGGTGAAGTTGAAGCTAAACTAAAAGTTATTTTTGAAACACCTGAAGCAAAAACACGGTTTGACATTTGCACAAGTGGCTAAAAAAACTGAAAAGCCAACAATAATTAAACCGCCGTTAAAATGCCAAACTATTGACACAAAAAGTGAAAACTGTAAAAATCTTAATCTTGTATCACAGACGTGGACATGAAGAGATTTCAGGTGAAATTTCAGGAATATCTGCTAAAAATCAGGTCACATTTTTAATGTCAAACTGAAAACTTGCGTCACATTTTCACACGTAAAAAGTTTCATCCTTCATTTTCATTTTCTGGAAACTAAACTTCTGATATAAGCGCACTCTCCATCGATAGCTGCCAGCTCCAGTTATCACACCGTAGAGATCGATCAGCTGCCAGCCTCAGAAAACAAAAAAAGATCCACGATGGAGCAAACGACCACCTAAAGTTTTATTTTAGGAGGAAGAATTGAAACAAATGAGGCTCTGGATGATGGATTCTTCCACTTTTATAACCACTTTATCAATTCTTCATCCACACAAACAAAAAAAACCCTTTTCCAAAGAAGTTAAAGCATCCCGAGAGAAAAGCTCTTCATCACGTCGTGTCTTCAGCAGAGTGACGTTCGCTTACGTTGTTCTATCATCTCCACTCGGGAGGTGATTAAAAGCTTCTTATTCAATCACAGTTTTTCCTCACAAAACAGCCTCCTCACGTCCACACGCAGCATCGGCGCCGTAAACACGAGTTACGAGAGGCGGCTTCAGGAAAGGAGAGAAGACGCAAAGCCTGAAGGAGACGTAAAGAGCCGCAGGCAGAAAGTGAGGAGGAGAGCGGGAGATTTACTGTGAGCTGCACTTTATATAAAGGCCGGCGTCATCACGTAACTCATCGACAGGCAGGAGGGCTCGTATATTTCCACAGCAGCGAAACTTAAAGGGGAACGCCGCCAACAAAAGTGTATTTACTGCTCGATATGTAAATTACAAATACCAATCAACAGGTCGATGTCTGATGTTTGATTTAAGGCCAGTCGTGACTCGAAAAAACATCTCAAAATGTCCTCAAGATACAAAAACATGAGAGTTTGTGTGTATAAAAAGAAGATAAAGAGTTTCTACAGCACTTCGATTTGAAGGGTTTGAATATTTCGCATCCTCTTAAAATAAAACACCCAAACAAACAAACACCTTTTGCTAAATCTCAACAAATCACCTTTCAGAAATGAAAGATTTCTGATGGTTCGGGTCGGTTTAGGCTCACAAACATGTTAAGTTTAAGGGGAAAGACGACAAACAAGTGTTGACTGTTGAGTGAGTCACATCTCAACTTCGTCCTTTCATGAGGTTTTGCAGCATCACTAGTAACATCGGTCACAATTCAGAGGTAAAAGTGCCTTAAACGTGTATTTTAAATGAACAGCTGAAACAGACGAATAGACAACACGCATGTTATTGTCTGTAAGATTTTTTTTTCAACCTCGAAGCTACTTGAGGGGTGAAAAGTGAAGCAGCAGACATCAGAAATACACACAAAAGTGACCGATCAGCAGGTGGTTTTATGTTTGGAAACAGCAATTATGCACAAAATATCAGCAAATATTGAACTTTTTCACCTGTAAAGTTCACGCTGACTGAGGCGAGTCTTCCTCAGTTTAATCTTCACGTTGTTATGCACAAAGGGAGTCCCCATGGTCGCGTCTAGTGTTTAAAAAAAAAACATAATTTTGCGTTTTATCAGCGTCTCCTTTGAATGTCACAGACGAGGAGCACCGGAGGGGGGAGGAGGAAGATTAAGAGAAAGTGAGGAAGAGTGGCTCAGATTTCATTACGTTCTCTACGTGAGTAAAATGCCTGGGAGGCTCCTGTCTGCCCCCACCGAGGAGTGTGTGTGTGTGTGTGTGTGTGTGTGTGTGTGTGTGTGTGTGTGTGTGTGTGTGTGTGTGTGTGTGTGTG
>JBAJHX010000062.1:1824747-1837863 GCA_037176925.1 Amniataba percoides | reverse complement strand
TGTGTGTGTGTGTGTGTGTGTGTGTGTGTGTGTGTGTGTGTGTGTGTGTGTGTGTGTGTGTGTGTATGTGTGTGTCTCCACCCAGGTGAAGGCTGACTAACAGCCTCCCGCTGAGCCTGACAGGTGAAGAGCGAAGAGGAAGAGCACAGATGGAGGCCGTCGACTTTTCTGTACATTTGTCCTCAAGTTTGTTTTTTTTAAAATAATAAAGTAAAATAAAAAGTTTAAAGAAAAAAACGTTTTGTGTGTTTTAAGACTGATATTATTCTGCTGTGTTTCAGAGATTTTCCCGTTAGCCCGTTATGAAACCGGAAAGCTCGCAGCGCAGTGAAGCAGGCGAAGCAACGAAAGATAAGGACCCTGACAGATCTTTGCACATACAGTGGAGTTAATAAAAGTTCACAGCGAGAGCCAGAAAGAGATTTATATCATTTGAGCGGCTGCCTGAAGGATTTTTTTTTTCAGCTGGTGCCAAAAAAAAAGACTCAAGTGCTCCGGAAACACTTAAAAAATGTTTTTAAAAACTGTGGTGGTGTGGCTTTTTTCTTAAGACAAGTCCGACTGATGTCGACCTCAAGAGGCGACGCCACAAACCTCCATCAACCTGCCCAGTTAACCACACCCGTCACCAGAGCCGGAGCACCAACACACACACAGATGGATAAACGGGCGTTTTTTTTATCTTAAAACACTCAAAGTTGAGTTAAAACAGTTTTTTTGTTCAGGATCTTTAAGTGTACAAGCGTAACTCAGACAGGAGGTGGGGTGGGGGGGTTGACACATGGTTTCCTGTGTATCAGGCGACACTTATGAAGCACGTGTTGTTGACAACACACAATAAATAATGCAAGTGTTTTTTTTTCCACACCATATGTTTCCATAAGTGTGTGTGTGTGTGTGTGTGTGATGAGGGCTGTGGGGATTTTTCTGATGTGTTTTCCCAACATGTGCCGTACCTGCTGCAGGCGTCGGATTAGTGTTAAAGTGAAGATTTAGAAATCTGTTTTCACCAGCTTTTCCATTTAGCAGACGCGTCCGTCCGTAACGATCTACGGCGGCCGAGCAGGTAGAAAATGTTTATTTCCTCGCTGGCAGCTGGAGGATCTGCAGACCTCCCACGCTCGCTCATCACTCCACCAGAAATCCTCCATAAACAAACCGCGGCTAAAAAAAGGCTAAAAAAAGCATTCACGCCTCCGTAAGTGATCGTTATCCAAGGTAGATTAAATACATCAGGTCAAAAGCTCATTTAAAATATAAAATATTAAATATTTGTTCACCTCCTTCGACAGCTAAATCATCGTTATAACACCGACCCCATCGAGATAAATGAGCACTCAAAGACGAACATTATGAAAGTACTGATGAGCTTTCACATCTAATTTCAGGTGTTAGCAGGTTAAATGAACTAATGGTGACATGAAGTAATATTTCACAATAAAAGCTCAGATCAGAAACATGTAATAACTCAAAACAAGTGACTTTAATCACATTTTGCTGACAATACTTTTGCACTTCTACTTAAACTGTTCAATAAAGCATCTTTTCACTTCTGCATGTACTCATTTACCTCCCAGTGATAAATAAATTCTTCAATTTCTTATCTCATTTCATTATTCGTTGCAGCTTCCTGTTGTCCTCCACACGCTCAAAGAGACGGCGAACACACGAGGACCAGCTGTAATTAAGTCCGGTGTCTTCTCGCTAAGCACTGCTGACGCTCGCTGAGGCCGACCAATACTTCATTACGGCTTAAGTGAAGAAGGAATCGATGGCAGCGAGCAGAGCCGAGCGGTCGGACTGTTCGGCCTCCGTCTGGCTTCCCTGTCAGGCATCAATCACGGACGGAGGTGAGGAAAGAAGAAAAAAAAAGCTGAACAGCAAAAGCTTTGAAGAGGAAAGAAGCGCTGCAGACTGCTGATAGGAGCGACGCTTTTTAGTGATGACGTTAACAAAAGAGGAGTTTCGTTGCGAGATGAGATATCCAGCGGGCGGAAAAGTGACGCCGAGCACTTAAACCAGCCCGGATCCGATCTGCAAACGACGGCGATAACATCATAAATCTCTATCAGACGTCAGAATATCGGCAAAGCTGAGGCAGGAAAAGTGCTGCAGAACAACGCCCGAACAGAGAGAAGCTTTAAAATCCAACGAGGATCAATGAAAGCAAAGAGGAAAAGAAGAGAGGAAATCTCAGTAAAAGATAAAAAACCTCTGATGATTCAAACTATAAGAACTAGCTTGAGCAGATATTTTTCCTCTAATGTTCGAGCGTTAATCTCTCAGGCCTCTCACACCGAAATGAGCTCAATTCACGGCCTTATTTCAGCTTCCACGTAGCGGTGAGTGAAAACGTGGAGCTGTGAAATTTGAATTTCTGCACTGAAAGGAAAAAGGGTCAGTAATGGAGTATATGAGATCACACGTGGCAGGAGAAAAAGTTCAGAGTGACATGAAGTCGACTCTGGTAAAAGTGTCATTTATCATAAAAATAGTAAAGTCAGATTTGCTGGTTTGTAGATTTACTCTCTGAGATGTTTTCTGAAAAACTAAAGCGTCTGAAAAATACAAATTTGAGTGAAAACACTTAGCAGCATATAACCTCGAGCTTTTATTATTTTATTTTTGCAAAACTTTATGGCCCTCAAAGATAAAGATTCATTAGGTGATGAGTTATAAAGTTTTAGTAGCTAAGATTAAACGACAGAGGAAACGCCTGAAAGACGACCTGTCACTTTCAGATTCGTTAAAATATAGTGTTAGTCAGTGCAGCTCTTATGTGGCTGCTGGTGGACGTTTTCTGTAGAAATCAATTATATTATTTGACATTTTAAGTGTAAAATTTAAACTGCACTCATATCAAATAATATTTCTGCTCTCCAAAACTCTCCCAGACAATAATAAAAGAATGAACCAGGCTGAAATAAAGACTCATCGCTCGACAGGTGCTGAAGAAATCATCAGTTGCTAAAGTCCTGAAAACATCCAGAAGCTTTTTTAACTCCACGTGAGACGCTCAGGATTGAGGCCAAATATGAAATTGCTCTTTTTCAAGCCAGCGAGCCTCCGAGCTCAGAAACAGTCCAACCTCTTCACTCTCCAGCGTGACTACCTGAGCCGACACGGAGGCCTCAAAGCCTTTTTTCATGTGAGACACGCTCAAACTGTGCTAATCCAGATTAACGTCTGGTCCAGGTGGAAATCCAATTAATACAATAGCTTGTTTCAACCGTGAAATCGTGGTGAGATTTGCTCAGAAAAAGTAGAAATGACTTGGGTTGAGTTTCCAAAAGTTTCCAGTCTCCAAAACAACAAAGATCTTTCAACATATTTCTTTAAATATCCCGTAATATGACAAACATGGTGCAGGTGTGTCGTTTGATTCACAGTTCATGCAAATATACACACGAGTATAATCAGTTTTCAACATCTACACGTGTTCGGAGAAGGTTTGTCAGAGATGTGTCTGAACATGAGTCTTCCCGCATCCTTTTTACTGCCTCGACTTCAGTGAGAAATGCAGCTTTCGTGTTGTTTCAGGCGGGAGGCGGCTCTCGATACAGACGATATAAACCAGCTGACCTTAGTCCAAAAATGGCGATCCTGTGACGGGGAAAAGAAGCATTCCTGAAATACTAAAGTACACTTGGCACAATAATGCATCTGTCCAAAGATAGCCCTGCAGCGCTGCCTTGGACTCAAGTCATTGAAAAACAAAAAGAGCAGGAATGCTGCAGGCCGTCGGAGCCGTTGGGATTACGTAAGAGAAAAATCTGAATCATTTGGTCAAAATAAAAGCACACATATGCGTCTCTGTGACATCGTTGGCGGCGGAGACGTTAAAACATCCCCGAGAGCGGCGACACATCAATCACAGCACCGACCGAGGCGGCGTTAATTAAAACTCTGGATTTGAAATGAATTATCACAGCTCTGGGTCACGGCGTAACCCACATAGCGCTCACCGAGGCCGCCAGAGAGGGAATTAACGCTCAGTTAATTATGATACGCTGATATGCGCATTTCCTGTGGGGGGAGGGGAGAAAAATCAACAACGTGCACGAGGACGGCAGCGAAATATCCCCTCAGGTCCGCGTGGTTATTTTAAAAATGTCCTGGTGTCAGCAAGTAATGAAATTATTAACTCAAACACGAGTGTTTGCTGAACGTGTGAGATACACAAACCGACCCGTCGTTCCAAAGAAGAAGATTTGAACGCCACCAAAAAAAAGATGTAAACTCATTTCATCTGCACACCTCAGAAAATAAATCCAATAATTTGGATTTAAACTGTAAATTCAGGTGTCAGATTTCTTTTTAAGTTGTCATCCACACACTGAGGGATGATTTCAAAATTTACTTCTTTGACAATAATACTGAATTTACACGGAAATCTTTCAAACTTGAGACTTCACACGTTACTGACAGATGTTTTTATAAACACATCAGACCCAAGCAGAGTTCAGCTTCTTTTAAACTCAACTGCATCGACTGTTTGAGTCTTAATGTCAGATTATATTCACATATTTCGACAGAGGATGATGGTGGATTTGAAGCCGTTTTGCTTCCATTTCGATTTATCGGCCGTTCTTTCCATCATAACGGAGAAACTGCAGCTTGCTGAGAACGATTTCCTTCCTCCTGGCCGCTCATAATTACAGTCCGTTAATCTGATGTAATGTAAACTCCATCAGACAGGCTGAACATGGACAGACTGAAACGTGATAACTTGGCTACATTACACCAACAAACATCCCATAATACTCTTAAACTCTTAAAATAATGTGCCTACACTGTAAAAACAAGAGCCGGTCCTTGTTCCAGTCAAACAGAAACATCTGACAGAAAAAGTGTTTGATGGAAAAATAATATTATCTGATGTTCAAGCCTTTATAGTAATAATAACAGAAGACTACACACACACACTCACACACTCACACACACTCACACACACACACACACACACACACACACACACACACACACACACACACACACACACAGTTTGCCAGCAGACACCTGGTCGTCTCTGCGGTGCACACACGGTGCAGAAAGAAGAAGGAGGTGTGAAGCATGAAATAAAACATCAAGATCAAGAGAAACAGCTGATAAATTCAGTTTTAGTTTAAAGAAACCTCAACATTTAGGAATATTAAGATGAATCATAACTCAAATAATATTTTTAATGTCTAACATGATGATAATGTGACAGTCTGGTGGTTAAAAACACTGCATCAAGAGTCACAAGAGAACATGTGTTTTTCTATGATGAAGACTTTTTAATAAATTTGATCATAAATGAATGTGATTGGATTTTTTATGAACAAAAACTGAAACTGAAATTGAAGAAATGAACTAATCGTCTTTATATTGCTGAATAATCTGAAAATGTTTGTGTCTTGTTTTTGGATTAAACCCCCGAGGCTGCTGGGAAAACAGAGCGGCGGCCATGACGAGTCGCTCAGTCACATGTTTCCGTCTCCGCCAGCGTCGCCAGAAACCCCGCGGCTACAAACCGAGCCGGTCCCAGGAACAGTCAGGAGTCCTGTCCCGTGAGTGTGTGTGTGTGTGTGTGTGTGTGTGTGTGAGAGAGATCACAGCTTGGTGTCTCCACTGACTCGCTCGGTTTGGCCTTCAGGATTAACTCATGAACACGAGGTGAGATCAGCCTGATGGTGAAGCCGTCAACCGGTCAGTCAGCAGGTAAAAGAGATTTTCAAAGGAAAGTCTGATGATGTTCGATCAAATTTCACTAAAAAAGAAATTAAATATCTGATTTTTCACTAAAAAAAAAGCTTAGATATGATCAGATAACACACAGGAAGTTTAAAGTCCTGTTTTATGGACTGATAATGGTAAGATGAAGCTAAAAATCAAATAAATTTTTGATGAATTCAGCAAATCTGGTTAAAAAATGTGCAAATTTGTCATTTATTTATGTTCACTGAAGTTCATGTGTGTAAAAGTATAGAAAGTCATGACTGTTTATGAGAAGTTTTTGGCGTAAAATTTTAAATATATTTAATCTCTAACCACGACACAAACTTTAATTAGCAGGTGATTTGATTCAATCCATCAATTTTAACCTTCTTTTCTTTGCATTTGTTGTGTTGATTTTGTGGATATCTAGTGTGTTTTTATGTTACTGTGATGACAATGTTGTGTAACCTAAAAAATATTCAACTGAAAAAGGAAAAAATCTGCAGTTTTTAAATCATTAAACAGGCGAGATCCTGCGAGTAAAGTTCACACCAGGTAAAAAAAGAAAAACATTATTTGTCTTTCATTATCTCTGTGTTAAAGTACAAGTTAAACAGTTAATATCCAGCCAATCAGAGTTTAACACAGGTAATTAAGGTATCTTCAAACACACACACACACACACACACGCTGCTCTCTCGCTCTCTCTGCAAAGTGCTGAGTTGAAGTGTGTGTTTGCTGATATCAGAGAGGAGAAATGCCATGTGGGATTACTGTGTCACCCTGACACGTCTATTAATAACACAGCATTTAGCCTGTGTGTGTGTGTGTGTGTGTGTGTGTGTGTGTGTGTGTGTGTGTGTGTGTGACTACATTTGTAAGTTTGAATCACTGGATTGTTTCCACTTCCTGCAAATGTCGCTGCCCACATGCCACTGAGCAAGGCAGGAAACCTCCAACTACACACACACACACACACAAACAGCCAAAAGCAAAGTGTGTGTGTGTTTCAATGATTATGTAAACTTGTACAGCTGAACTTGTGTGTGTGTGTGTGTGTGTGTGTCTCAGTGTACAGATTCTTTCCCCTTGACTGACTGCGTCCCTGACCAACAACTGCAAAGTCACCACACACGCTCTCACACACACTCACACACACTCACACACACAGGAAGGAGGGAGAGCGATGTGATCTGATTCACCTCCGCTCACACGCTGCAGAGTCGTTTGACCGCTGCAGCTTCGAGGTTCGATTCCTACTTAACCTCCACGTTTGACCTTCAGCGAGGATTTAAAAACTGATGGAAGGAAGCGAGGAAGGATGTGAGATAAAAAGGAAAAGAAGAAGAGAGAGAGAGATTAGAGGAAGGGATGATGGGAAGGAAGGATGGATGTAAAGATAAGGAGGAAGAGAGGAAGAAAAAATGGAAGGAGGAGAAACATGAGGAGGGAAGTAAAGAGGAGATTCGATAGGAGGAAGCGAGGAAAGGTGTAAAAAGGAAGGAGAGGGAGCATTAAAGCATTAAAGGAAGCAAGGAAGGATGCGAGGAGAGGGAGATTAAAAAGGTGGATGTGAAGGAAAGGAGAGAAAGAGATGGAATAAAGGAAAGGATGAGGAAATTTCACTTTGACTCAATCTACTTTCAATATGTATGATGATAATTATCACATTATTTACAGCAAAATTATCAGAAATTACCAAAATTATTTAATAACTATAATTTGCAAGTTTATGTACATTACCAGGAAACTCTGACGTTTCCTAATTAGTGCGCGACATGCTAACTGAGTGAATGAATAAACTTTATTTATACAGGAAGATTAATAAAATGCAGATGAAACTTCTTTGAAAATTTATTTTTTTCATTTGTTTGCTTTGAGCTGCATTTTGAGTGTGAAAGGTGAATAAATAAAGTTCTTTGACTCCTTTATTTATCACGTAGCGCAGTAAAGCGTCAAATCTATATTATTTTCCTGGTAATGTATAAAAAATAACAAATATATATATAAATGAGTAATTTCAGATAAATTTGGGGTAAATAATGGGGTCATTTGGGGGTAATTTGGGGGTAAGTGCACCACTCTTTCCTTCCTTCCTTCCTTCCTTGTCTCCTTGTCTCCTCGCCGGGTTCACCAGGCCGCTCTGCCACCATGAATGATCATTACAGCTCTGTAACAGCAGCAGGCCTCTCCACGCCAAAATGTCACATGTGATTATACTGCGCTGCCTTTAACGTGGCGTCCGTAGTGACACACACACACACACACACACACACTGACATTTCCAGTATCAGCTGAGCTGGTGGAGAGCAGCAGAGCCTGTAAATAGTCGTGATCGAGGGAAGAACCAAGCTGCTGGAAGAGAGTGTGTGTGTGTGTGTGTGAATATGTAAGTGTGTGTGTGTGTGTTTGTGTAGGGGGGTTAATCGCCAGCTCAGTAATTAATAATAAGATAATTAGCCGAGTGTGAAGACAAGCTTTGCAGAGGGGGCAGAAAATAAAAACTGCAATTAGCAAATGTGTCTGTCAGTACGAATCCTGCTAATACGCGACGTCTCAGCCGAAGTGCAGCGAGGACGCAGCTGCGACACTTTTCACGTCTGCGGCATGTTTACATATCGAATCAGGGAACACGAAAGATGGACTGAATTTATTCAAACCTTATTTAGTTGTTATTTATTTCCATTTATCCGTCTTTTTGGTGTGATTTTTTTAGGATTTTGTGACTAAGAGATTTAAAAAAGTCACCTTCATCCTGGGAGATTAATAAACAATAAAAAATATGACATTATAATTGTCAAAGGTGCAGATTCAAATGAACATAATCCCTCCCAATCATCATTTAGGAGCCATCAGAGGTGTGCTGGTGTCTGTTTCTTTAGCATCTTTTCATCATTTTGCTGTGTTTGATGGTGTTTGTGGGCGTCAACCTTTTGGATGGAAATGTGCAGCCTTCGGCCAATCATGGCGCAGTGTGTGAGGGGCGGGGCATCAACCAGGAAGTGCCCATTAAAGAGGGAATCTTTAATGGAGCTGCACAGTAAAAACTCCTCTTTCCAATCGATGTAAATGTTCGTTTTATGAACATTTTGTGAGCCTCTCTAAGCTCGAAGCGATTCCCACCATCCAAAATCCAGAGGTTCAGCGCTCGCTTACAGACGAGTCACAAGGATTATCTCACTAGCGCAAACGTTCAAAGAAGCAGCCGTCAGCGGCGGGAAACTACAGAAACGCTTCAGTTTCTCGCCGCTGTCGCCTGCAGGTTACGGCGTTTTTTTCTTTTCTGTCTGAGACGATGAATCCTGAAGCTGACGGACGCTCGGCTGTGAGGGAGGTGGAAAGTTTGAGAGAAAATGCGGCTGATTTTTCACCGGCAAGTTAAAAAGACGTGCAAATCATCACAATAAAACGTCATTATTAAGTGAAATGAGCTCTTCAGGCAGCAGCTGAGTGATGATTTCTGTGAGTCTGTCTGATCAGATTATTACAATGGACGCCTCTAAAGTGTCTGATGTTCACTTTTCTTTCAGGAGTTTGATTTTGTTCTTCTGTTTACATCCCATCACATCACATAGTCTCTGCTGCCTTCCTACCATCCTTCCATAAATAAAAAGACATCTAAGGTCGGGAAAAATTACACAAAATCACCACAAAAATCTTTCATTTTCCATTAAGTGTTAAACATTTACTTAACCGGGGAAGAATCTGAGGTTAAAATGAGTGTCAGACTCTAATTTACCCTCACATGTTGGCATATTGCAGCATTTTTATATTTCCAGGGTCGTGCTAACTTATCATCCCCCACCACTGATAAAAAATGAACAACAGTCGATATAATTATGCCAATTACTCCCAGGTTAGAAAATCCTGCAACTTCTACTTCCTTTAAATACATTTCTAAATTAAAATTCTGTGTTTTCTCCAGCAGCTCTCTCCAGCAGAAACAGAGACAAACAGCTCTTCTGTTAATGGACTGTGTGAAGTTTCGGAGGCCCGAAGCAGCCAATTCCCTTAAAACGAGAGCCGGCCGCGAATGACAAATGGACTCAGCGAGAGAGAGCGTTTTACGAGGAGGATGAAGATAAAGCCGGCAATAATGTTCTGCAGCAAAGGATGTAATGAGGGCCGGACGCAGAGGTTGCTGCGGGAAACAGTGAAGGGTTGTTTCTGTTGTTTCTGCAGCACCGAGCCAATAAAACTAGAAAACCTTCACCCCAAAGTATTTTTATACACTCAACAGTCCATTTCTTCTGTTGCTTAATCACCCGCATCATGTTAATTGATAATATTATTTGGTGTAAATGACCTTAGTAAAGTGATATATATAAATTTAAGAGCAAGAAAAAAAGTCATTTGCAAGTTTCCTGACTAAAAATGTCTCCTCAGGGACCGATTATGATGCTAACGTCTGTGTTATTAATGTATGAGGTCACTGTACAAGCAGCTCTGGATTAAAGCACCCAGCTAACGGCACAAATGTTCATTTTCAACGTCGACCTCCGTCCGTCGTCTAAGCAGCCGCTGTGCTACGATTGGTATAATTGCTCAGATTTACCGGGTCAACAGTGCGTTGACCTTTCAGTGGAGAGCGAGAGCCCTCGACCCCTCTTGACCCCACCAGAACAATTAAACTAATCCTCTTAAAAAGGCGTGTGTGTGTGTGTGTTATCCTCTTAAAACCTCTTGTTTCAGTTTCAGGATTTCCGATGAATGACGAGGCATCGGCCAACACGTTTAATTGATTTATTATCGATTAATGAGATGATCTTTTTATTGAGTCATCGTTAAAGGAACGATGTAGATGTGTTTCACTGCAGATGACTGATGTACGTTAAGGTGAAATATTAGAGAGAAGATTAATAAAGAGACAGAAGAGGAGAGAAATATACGAGGCGTGAGAGAAATTGATCCAAAAAGATTAATTTTTAAATGCAACAGAAGCAGAAAATAAACCAGAACAAGACGAGTTTGGAGAGAAAGGCTCGAACAAACTGAGTAAAATATGCCGTCACTTCTCCTCCGTCCACCAACCATCCACAGAGTTATTCTCAATCAAAGAAACAACTAAAAAGTAAGTCACATTAATCAATCAGGACAAAAGGTTCAGACGATCCCAGCTGACGACTTTCATTCTGATTTTTCTCCTTCATCTCTTTTCTGTCCTGAACTCCACACCTACATCGCAGCGTCTCAACGTTCAGCCTGCGTCGGTCCGTTTCCCGTCTCCGCTCACCGGTGACGTCCGCAAATCACTTCCAGTCAAAAGTTTCATTACTCGGAAGCACGAGCGGAGAACCTGATCTGAAGAAAAAAAAAAAAAACGAGTCTGGACCCGTTTCAGAAACAGACAAAAGATGAAGACAAACGACCTGATGGAGGAGCGCTTCTGGTAAATACCCGGGACAAGAGCTGGCGTTCTTCCAGCCTACGGGACGAGCGCCGATTTGGAAAATCACTCCTAATTGTCAAATTGAATCAAGAACTAACAAACCGTATTATGAGGTTAAAGACCTCGACAGCTCCAGTTTAACTCGGTCAGAAGAGTCGCTGTCTGCTAACAAACAATCAGCGTTTGTCTGCGTGTTCCTGCTCATGTTCGACCCTGAAAATAAAGAAGATCTCACCTACTCAAGTGCTTCTTTTGTATTCGAATGCAGCGTTTATTCAAGCGAAGATGATCTGCTAAATGGCATTTTGCAGCTTCCTGCAGCACACAGTTACAAACCTTCTGCAAAAAATCTTAAAATGATTTATTACGATTCATGTAAAAGTTTCTCCAGCTTCAAACATACAAACTACTGTTCTCTGTCCTGTTTTAATCACTTCAAAATCAAATATGATTTCTCTCTGCTTGTTAATCTGAGAGCTGTTAGCTTTTCCCCGACAGTCCCGTCGGATCAGCTCATCCACTGACGGCGCAAACTAAACTAAAATATAAATGAACTACAAGCCTGCAACACTTCCACGTCCGATCCAGCCTGCGTCTTCTCTTCTTAAATAATTGAGGCGAAACGACGCGAACAAGACTGTGAAGCGTTTAACAAGGATGAGAGTTTAAGACGGGAGAACATCACTAACATGAAGCTAATTAAAGAAAAGCAGAAGAAAGAATCGGACATACAGCAAACATGGCAGCTGTCCAACTCTTAAAAAACACTGAAAATGAACTTTACTACCGAGGCCGCTACAGATTATGAACTTTATATTTCAAAGGTTTTCTTAACTGAATGTTGTTTAAATGGAGTTCATGAGGTTTTGATCTCCTGCACACTGACTGACACACAGATCAGACGCTGTGTTTTCTGACTCGTTTGAAGCAGACCTGATAAAGCATGTTAAACAAAAACGAGTCTGACTGACTAACAAATTTCAAATTTTAAAATGCAAATAAAACTAAAGAAGTGCAGCTCTGGTGTGTTACAGGAGAGCCGAGTAAAGACGCTTCTGCAGCAGCGAGTGTGTTTAGTGTGTCAGAGGTCAACTGGGGGGTCGGCCTAAAAAAGAGCAAAGAGCTCGACTATACGGCGGGAGGAGGTGAGGCTAGGGTCACACACACACACACACACACACACACACACACACAAACTTAAGTTCATCATCACCATCAAAACCAACGCAAAGACATGAATCAATCATATTTCATTGATCTGTTGTTCATTAATCGGTTAAAAATCGAGATGAAGGGGAAGCCGAGCAGGGATGTTTATTTTGTTAGGTGACACACACACACACACACACACACACACACACACACACACACACACACACACACAGTTTTACACACAGGGGAGTAGCAGGTCACCTATGTGAGGCGTCTGGAGGTCATGAGAAGCAGCAGAGTGGCGGCTAAATAAACCTGCGACAGCTGATCACACATCTCTCTCTTTCTGTTCGCTGGAGAGAAAACTGCTCCTGTTGCGCCTCCAGAAACTTTAAACACACTCAAACTGCAAATGAGTAAAATGAGAAATCAAACTAAACAGACGCTGCGTGGCGAAAAATGAGAATTCAAGACATCTGAATGCACAAATAGACAAAACAAAAGACTGAGTTTTGTTTTTAGTCACTTTTTAGGAGGCACAAATGACTTTCTGTGAGTCTTTGAGGCTGTTTTACTAATTTTCACTCAACTTTCTGCGTCAAAAACACAATTTTAATGAGTGTATGTTCGTGAATGTTGAAATACAGTCACTGAAATCATCGTGTATCTCAAACAACAACAACACACCTTTCAGAGCATTTAAATCTGCATGTTCAGACTTCTGCACTTCTTTTCCCTGTTTGCATTTCCACCTCTGAACCGTGATGTTGGTGGCACAGATTTCACAGACGAGGACGGACTTGTTCTTCGTGCTCGGTGTTGTGTGACTGTGTGTGAACGGAGGCTGATAAACTTCTAGTTTAGTTTAGTTTCTC
>JBAJHX010000062.1:1724558-1737342 GCA_037176925.1 Amniataba percoides | reverse complement strand
GTGCACACATTCAGAGCTCATCGTTGTGTTTTTTAATAACAGCACGCCGGCGCCTTTTAAAAACGTCTCTGAAATAAATTTCATTCTCTTGTTATGATTTTCAGATGGCAAAGAAGGCGAAGAAGATGATGAAGAACTCCCAGAAAGGCATGAACCGCCAAGGAAAGAAGGGCGAGTCGGACAGACACGTGTTCGACCTCAAACCCAAACACCTCCTGGCCGGGAAGAGGAAGTCGGGCACGACCGACCGCAGATAAAACAGCTTTTTCTGGACTGTGGAGACGGGAGAGAGAGGCTCCTCTGTGGAGATGTTTGCATCTTCTACATTTTCCCCTGCAGTTAGAAGAAGAACATGAAATATTTTTCCTTTTTTAAAACGAGGAAACTCTAAACGATTTCATAGATTTATGACCGGGGCAGATTGCAGCCCCATAGAAGAACAGTACAGCTGCTGTGGAAATCACACACCCATTTAAATGATTAGTAATTATAATATTAGTGTGTCTAACATACGCCCAAGCTTTTTTTGCTCACAGAAGTAAAGCTTGCAGTGTCTCTGAAAACACCCAGAAACCTGTTGTATGGTGGTTAATGTCTTATTTTGTAATTGCAGTTGCCAAAATCAAACTTAAGACATGTCAGATATTATTCAGTTGTTAAACTGATCTGTAAACGTTTTTCTCTCGGCAGCAGCAGTGAGGTGAACTCTGGATAAAGTGATGATGATGATACTTCCTTTATAAATCTCCCTTTGACAAATATCCATTAACAAGGGAGCCAAATAAATGTACGAACTAAACTGCAGTCTGTCAGGTTGTTTTACACTTGATGTTTCCTTCAACATGCCTACACTGAGTCAGAAATGTTGCTTATAATCATTTTAATATCTGGAAACTGTAGAGTCTCGTTTCTGGTGGTGAAGGCCTCTTTCACACTGGAGATATCAAACACACCTAACTCTGTTTGTATTTTGAAAATTTGAGTGTTTCCTTGCTTGTGTCACATACACACAACTATGCTTATCTGCTGATTGTGTTCGACTTGACAGTTAATACGTCCTTGTCATGTCAGACATTTTTAAAGTTGTGTGGCAATATTCAAGAAATCAACCATTTTTTATTTGAGTACAGTGTATTGTATTTCTAGATGGGAAGCCCTTTAATGGGTTTTTAATATCCCGAATTAACAAGAAGATATTATTTATGCATAAGATATACATAGCGTCATTGATGCAGACTCCGTCGTGCGGTGAAAACACAAAAACCAAAAAACTGCGATCTTGTGAGTGGAGTTTGGCGTGCGTCCGCATTGGGCTTTTATTGTGAAAAGCCCCGCTGGGCCGGAATTGGCTTCGTTATGTGGAGCCCGTCAAAGTGTCAACACGGAGCGAGGAGGAGACCTGCGCCGCTTTCTGCCACATTTTAGGACAATGTCACCGAGGACGACCCCCCCAGCGCGACCCCCCAGCAAAACTGCGCCTCTGTAGGCTTCACGGTGAGTTTTCCTGCGTGTTTTTGAGCAGGTTGTGTTAGCATGTTAGCATGTTAGCATGAGGCTAACGGTCGCAGCTCGGCTCAGAAAAAAACGTTTCATGTTTGTTTATGTTCCTCTAATGTTTGTTTGTTTAACGTTAATGTGCACATCTGTAAACAAACAAACAAGACGTCCTGTATTCAGCAGCAGGGAGGCTTCAGGGTTAAAACAATCACTCAAAAATAATTTATTGTTATTCGATTATTGATTTTAAACGTGTCATTATTGTCATTTATACACATTCAATCATTCATCCAACACAGTGAAAATCTACCTGTTTAACGAGGAAATACAGATAAAAATAAGCACTTCAACACAAATAGAGACATTACAGTCAAAGTACTGCCTTTAAAATGTTTATTTGCATCAAAATACACTTAAAATACTGAAAGTAAAGGTAATCTATGCAGGATTTTACTAGTGTTTGTTATTATTATTGTTATTACTGAGGCCTATATGTGTTATATCCTTGTTAATAATAAAAATAATAACAATAAGAGTGATAACGATAATATTAATAATAAAGTGTTGTTATTCTAAAACCTGTAAAGTAACTTGAATACCTGTAGTGGAGTAAAAAGTGCAGCATTTATCTTTGATTGGAGTTCATTTGAAGTATCAAGCAGCAGAAAATGAAAATACTCAAGTAAATTACAAATACTTTAAATGTGAGCTTCAGTACAGTAATTAAGTAAATGTACTTCGTTACTTTCCACCACTGAAAACGAGTACTACACATCAGAAAGTTAATATTTATTTGTTTGTTTGTTTCTGTAATATTAGAAACAATGAGTTAATGTCTGGCATTTAAGATGTTTATTTACCGCTAAATACACAAAAAATACCAAAAGTCTTTATGGAGAATAAACAGGATAAAGTGTATAATTATATTATTTTTGTTGGCAATTAATCCGAAGATTTAAGCTTATTCTCTTAATCAATCGATTGATCATTTAGTCCATAAAAAGTGCCCATTAGAATATTTGACAGCTTCAAATATAGTAAATAAAGCAAGCAAAGTGACAAAAGTTCATATTTAAGAACCTGAAACTAATTTTTGTGGTCTTTAAGTTAAGTCAAATGATGATGAATATAATAACAATAAAGGAACATGTAGTTTTGATTCGCCGCTTTTGTCTGTTTTACTGGATTTATACCTGTTTAACTAAAGCATAAACAGTCACGTGATTCCTCCATCAACAGGAAATTAATTTACAACTGTTTGAAAAGTCAAAAGTTCAGCAGGTTTTGCCTTTCAAATGGGGATATTTGCTGTTTTTCTTTAATAGTTAACTGAATTATTTTGTGTTTTTGTCTGCTGAACAAAACACCTCGAACATTTTATACAGCAAACATCTGAATTGACAAAAAGAAAAGAATAAATAAAGATTATTGTTAGCTGCTAGCTGTAAGTTGGCTGTTTTTCACGTTTATACAACTGAAAAAAAAGGTTATTTCACTAACATTATTTTACACAGTCAAATATAAACGGCAGATTTTTTCTCCTGACTCTTTCTCTCCTCTGCTTCGTGCTTTCAGGCCGTGCTTGTATCCGGGGGAGTTTTAGTTTCTTGGTTCGGTCGCAGAGATGCCGGTGGAGAGCGGGAGCAGCGCCGCCGCCCGGCAGGCCAAGCAGAAGAGGAAATCCCACAGCCTGTCGATCCGCAGGACCAACAGCACGGAGCAGGATCGCTCCGGCCTGCAGAGGGACATTATGGAGGGACAGGTGACCCCCTTAACACTGAAACACTGCAACCACCAGAGCACAGAAAGTTTATTTACACATCAACCGCTGCGCTGCCCGTCATCGTTAGCTCGCTGTCAGCACACATGAGCGCTTAAGTTTTAAGCCTAAGCCAATTAGGTTTCACTGCACCCGTTTAGAGGGCACACATCGGGTTTTACTGCTGGATTAAGCGCGCTGCGATTACCGAGCAGTGGCTGTAAGCTTGTTTTAAAACAGATGGATGCAGAACAGCCGGTCACACTTCCCTCAGGTGGATCTTCGGTCCTGATTCTCAAGGATGAGCCGGTTTCACCGATTTACTCCCGATGATGCTGCGTGAACACGGACGCCTGGAGTTAAAAAAATAATAAGTGAGAGTCGAGGATTGGCTTCGTTAAAACGCGAGAAACCGAGAAAATACCGATCACACCTCGACGGATGAAATTTAACAAATGTGACGCTGACGTCCTTTATTGCTCAAAGAGAGGCTGCGAGTTTTAACTGTCAGCTGGAGGTGAAGTCGTGCGTACCGACTGATGATTCTCAGTTTGTGTTGACCTCAGGTTACACAAACATGAACACAAAAATAACTCACTTATTTATATATAACTTTAATAAATGAAAGAAGAGCTTTTATACTGTAGATAATTTCCCTTAGTGCGTTTATGGGGGATTAAATTCTCTCAGAGAGTAAAAATATAATTGTGGATTAAATGATTAACTCACTTCTTTAATGTTGTTCTTCTTTTCTCCGTGTCTGTGAACATAGTAGCTGAATTTGGGAACAATAATTAAGCAGTCTTGGTAAAGTTTTTCTAGATTTTTAAACCAAACGTGGATCAAACCGTGTAATCCCTTCCTCATGACCTTTTGTTTTTTCCCTCTGGCCCGTTTTGGCCTCAGTCCTCTGATAATCTGGAATCCTTCATGAGGATGGAGGTAAGTTTCAGACAGTAGCGTAACTCCCCAGGTAGCTTTTTTTAGAGATAGCTTTAGTTGTGTCGGTCTGATTATTGTTTAGAGGAGTCGCGTTGTGACAGTTATTTCTTCATTGTGAATTCATATTAAATTAAGATTATTAATAGATATTATTAACTGCAGTTTCCCTAATAAAGTATATTTATCTATATATCTTTTCCCCTAAAAGATGTGGTATTGTAGATGTTCCAGCTGCATTTCGGGTTCAGTTGATTTGACTGTATTTTGTGTTTGGTGTGTTCACTGTTACCAAATAAATCATAGCAGGTAATCAGAGTCACATGACGAACAATGAGCCTGTTCATTGGATCGTTTAGAAACCTGTCGTTTTGAGATTTTGATGGCAAGAAAGGAATAAATGTCCAATTCTGTGCATTTAAAGGCGAAACACTTTCACATTTTTAAAAGTCAACATTTCAGAGGATGTTTTTAATTCTTTTTTGAGCGGAAACTCAATAAAGTGTAGTGGAAACAGAAAATAAATCACAAGTAACTGAAGCTTTTAACTTCAGCATCAGTCAAACTTCAACTAAAGAGAAGAAAAATAGTGACAGATGAATTATCCAAACATGAACATTCAGATATTTCTCTCATATTTTTCATTGTTAGAGGTTTGTCAGGCGCTCTTTAACTTCGTCATCTTTAATGGTTTAACGACATCCGGCCGGAAAATTGGCTCCACCAATAAATCCTGAGATTATCATAACATTATTATTTGGAAAGGTTTTAGTTTTCAGTTTGTTTTCATCGTTCTGTCTAAGGTATGCAGGCCTGGTTCGCCGTCACCTCCTCCGTTTTTCTGACGTGTGCACAAACCTTTTCAGTCTGCGTGGCAGCTAACAGCACACTTGACTGATTTCTTTAGAAAATGTGAGGCGAGCAGCAGTTCAGCCCGATAAGAGTGCATCACGCAGAGTGCTCAGCTACAAAGAGGTTCATCGTGATGAGACGACGCCGTGAGGAGCGATGGCCCACTTCCTGTTTGTGTCTTTACTGCAGAAAAATGAAATACAAGACGTGTTTGTAGCAGAACTGCAGAAATGTCCAAACTCTTTACTGTAGTAATAATAATAATGTACAGCTCTTCGTGTAGTGTTTGAATGGAAAAGAACTGCATTTAATAATCAGTAAAAGACATTGATATGAAAATAAAATAAAAAATACCAGCTGTAGTTCAGTTATACTTCAGTTGTACTTTGAGGCTGAAAATCAACAAATCACTTATAAGTAACAGCTTGAAACTTCCCATTTTTCCTCTTCCTGTTACACAAACCACATTACAGAAGGACGAGTGTCTTTATTGCTCATCTGCGTAGGTGTAAAAATGTAATAATATAAAAATACTCTCTTTAAATTGAGGAGTTTCTTTTTAAGAAGTGAGCTGTTGTGAATTAATCACAACTGTTTTATGTTGAACATTTTGAGTTTAAATCTCTGATCCTGAGAAAATATGCACACGTAATATATCACACCAGTAAAACGAAAGATGCACCGCTCTATAATTCATGTTTGAACAGCTGATGTTGGCACATTTTCTGTTTGCTCCGAGTCTTTCCTTTCATGGATCTCGACTCTTTGTTGTTTGAAAGCAGAGGTTCAGTCTTTATTTCCTTCCTCAAGGTTTTTTATTGTGTGATTAGAGTCTTTTCTCCTGCTTTGCTGCAGTTTTACGCTTTGTATTGATGCAGCCAAATGGAAAACCTGAACTGTGCAAAGCCTCTGGATATGACATTTTCTTATTTTACTGCACAGTTACATTTTATTTGATTTCATGTATGTAAAACATCTGTACACACACTTTATTCAATCATCGTTCATATTCATGTCAGTATTTTCACTGTTTTGTCACGTTTTATAGATAAAACAAGTCACTGAGAAACTGAGAAATAAATTTGGTGTAGGATGATTAAAAAAGCAGCCCTACATAAACTCTACTGGGAATCATCTTTACTCAAACATCTTCCTTGATCATCTTCGTGTTTCCGGGTTGTTTTTTCACGTCTTCCTGTTCTCTGCCTGCAGGACTCCAAACTGCCTCTGTCTCTGAGGAGCAACCTGCTGGACCTGTTCAGTCAGATCGAGAGGGAGTTCGAAAACCTCTACATAGAAAACCTGGAACGTAAGTCATCACGAGGCAGAAAACTTTAGTTTGAGTTTGACTTTAACCCAGTGCAGAAATCTTCTGCATTTATCAGCCGTGCAGACGGACGAGAACAAACTCCTGTTATTTTTACTCTAATATTTTAAGTTTGGATGTCAAAAATAGTATTTTTCCAGATAGTTTTCACAAAAATCACTCGTTTTTCAAAAGATCAATGTTGCTGAGTTTAATGTCGATTCTTCTCACTATCAAAAACAGGCTGACATAACAGTTTTATATTTGCAATAATCAATAATAGTATCGCTGTTAACAGAAAGATTACTTAACTCGTGTATTTAAAAAATCTTTGGTGCCATTTGTATCTTTAAGATGACATTTCAGGTCTATTTATCTGCTCCTGGAACAAACAGTGACTCTGCAGAGTTTTTATAATAAGCACAGTCCTGTTTTAACACTCGACCTGTTTGACTGTCAGTACGCAGAGAAATCGAGACGCTGAACGACCGTTTGGCTGCAGAGGGACAAACCTTCGAAGGGGCAGATTTAGCCAAAGGAGCGCTGAAAACTAAAGGTGAGTTTTGCATTTCAGGTCTTATCAAATATTTTAACCATCCTGTTATGATGTGGTTTAATTCAAAGTTTGAAACAGTTGAAAAAGTAATTAAAAAGTATTAGAACTGGCCTTCAGGTGTCTCATCTCTTTTAGTCAACATCACCCCGATAAAACAGATAAAAAATAAATGTTTTTACATTTTTTAATTGCTTGAGTCTGTTTTTCACAATCAATTTGCATTTTTTTGACAACCCGCAGCGAGTCACAGCACGAGCCAGCTGTCACAAAAACTAAAGACGACCTACAAGGCTTCAACGAGCAAGGTAAACACACGATCGAGGTAGAAGTCTGCTCGAAAAGATGTGTGTTTATTGGTTTTATCAAAGCATTTAACCGTCCTTTAAATGTTTTAGGAGAAAACAAAATGTGAAAAATGGTAAACTGATTTCACTGTTTTTTTCTTTTCACGTGACATTTTTATGTAAAAGAGAAGAACTGCTGTCTTTTTTTATTATTATTATTTTTGTTCACCTTTTTTTTTTGCTCGTAGCCGCGTTCAAACTCTTGCCATGCCAGAGTAGGTGGATCCCGCAACTTCAGCGTAACCAGTTGGGAGTTGTGGGGTGGAGACTCATGGGTAACTTGTTGATTTCTCCCCCTCCTCTTTGTGTGCCAATATGCATGAACAGCCCAGCCAGGGGGTCGACACTCCCTCCCCAAGAGACTTGGTCATTCAAATGTAGGAGTCTGAGCTTTTTCTCTCAGTTTCTGTGTGAGATAAAAAGGCTTTTTTTCAGTTGCACCTCCTTGGTTTTGGTTTCTCGGCATTTGGTACACTGTGGAGACGTCCTTAACCCGAAGCAGCTGCTGCCTCAAAATGCTTTCTGTGCCTTGATTAATGATGTACTCAAGGTGGAGGAGCGTTTCTTGGCCGCTTTGGATCATTAAAGTGTGCAGACTGCTGGAAAAAAAGTCCTCAGCCATCTCAGATTTCACTTCTTTTCTTTTGATTCCTTTTTTAGATTTTCTCTCACACAGATTTGAACACGTAAAACAATTTTAGACAAATATATTAACAAGGATTTATTAAGTTTCAACAAATAATAAAAAACAACATATTAAAAATCGTACAGTTTTTTTCTGTCTGTTAATATCTATTATATTAAATCAGATATCTCTCTGTCTTTTCTGCTTCCAGCTCAGAGATTTATCACAACCAAGTGTTTGTTTGATGCTTACAACCTCATATAACATTATATTGGCCTGTATATAATTTTTAGTGTACAAATGTAAAACAAAAACATAATTGATAAAGTTTTAATCAACTTGTTTTTAAGTTTTACAGTCAAAATAAAACCTTTAACTTCATTTTATGTTGCCAACAAATATCTGTGATAAGATCAGCCAATATTACCGCTTAGCTGCAAATGTGAAAAACATTTGCAAAACTTTTGCTTCTGCTTCCGTAAAAGTCAAAAGGAGAAGTTGGACCCTCATGAAGGAAAGTGAAAATGAAAAGCTGTTAAACTTTAAAAGGTTGGAGGCAGGAAACTTCAGAAAAATAAACAGAAACAAAGTGAAGACAATCAGAATAAAAAACTGTGGCCTTAAATCCAAATCAGATATTAATCAGAAAGTGCACAGCTGATGTACTGATGCTGAAACTGGCTGTGAAATAAGTGAAATCTTGATGTGGTTGAGGCCGACTGCACACCGAAGCTTCAGACTGTAGAGCATTAACCGCTGGGTGCGTTAGATTTCACTGCTCATTCAGATTATTTTTACTTTATTTTGTGGAGCTTCGCCTTTCCTTAAAGCTTCTAGTCCACATCTAGTTTTTTTTTTTTGGTGACGCCATTCAGTTATTTTTTTCTTCTTTACATTTAATATAAAAAAAACCCAACTAAAACATGCTGTTTTACATTCACAAAGTATAAATAATTGATTGATTTTATTTGTTTACACTTCGATCCGTCATGCTGCTCGCTAACAACCAGAAACAACGGGTGTATTTTTTTATCACATCTCCAGTGTTCGACCTTTTCTGCTGTTTACCTTCGTAGGTATTTGAAAGATGCTCTCTGAGGTTTATTTCCAGATGAATGACTCTTTGCGCTCTCCTTCTTCCTTTCAGTTGGAACTTATTTAGTGGTCTGTGTCCAAAACGAACCAAGAGTCCAGTTTGTATCATCCCCATCTTTAATGTAAACACCTCAACCGACCGACGTACAGCCGATAATAATTACTCATCCTCTGTTTGTATCTGTAACGCTGGATTTTTTTACCCCACCTCTGTCTCCCCTTTCAAAATTTTTTTCTTTATTGCGTTTTTTTATTATTATTTTCGTTAATCCTGGTATGATAAACAGCACTGATACTTAACGCGTCTGCATTCGTGTTGATACCAGATCTGGGTTTACTGCTCACTGACGGCGTTTGTTTTAAAGCAAAGGAGCACCAGGTTGTGCTCGGACAAGCTTTAAAACCAATAAAGATTTGTTTTTTTGAGGAGGATTAAAACCTCTCGGACCCAGTGCTGATATGAATAACGCTGTTAGCTTCCTAGCATACTACAAGGACCCCCGCTGAGCAGCTCCTCAGTCCTGCTGACCTGCTTCCTCCCTTTAACAGACCGAGGTTCCTACACAGCTCTGAAAAAACTGGAAAATTAAACTTGGATCATTTCCAGGCCTAAAAAAGTTTACAAAATAACAGAAAAGTGCGAGAAAGCAAAAAACGACATACTGAGGTTCCCTTTAAAAAAACGGATTTGATGTCATTTCATTGAGTGAAACATTCAGTGTTTGAAGTCACTAATTTGGGTGTTAAACCCCCAAATACCGATTTAGAGTCCTCAGATTTACCAAAAAACGTCAATTTGATAAAAACATTTAAAATAAGTGTCCAAAGTGTGTAGGAACCCTGTTTGGTTGAGTTGGGTTGTGATTTCCTCCGACGTTAACGTGACTTTGCTGTCGTCGTCAGATCGTGTCCAGTTTCAAAGCCACCACGTCGAGAGCGGTGTGCCAGCTGGTCCGAGAGTACGTCGGCCACCGAGACGGCATCTGGGACCTGAGCGTCACCAGGACTCAACCCGTGGTGCTCGGCACGGCGTCTGCAGGTATGTTAACTCCTTTTCACCTCTGTTTACTTTCCTGCAGCGACTTCCTGTTTATTTACTTCGGCTTGATCTTATATTGTCATTATTCTTCTCTCTGCATGCTGTTGTTGAAGGATCATTTCTGTTCATTTTGTTAAATTAAACGAAAAGTCTGTACTCTTACACTACTGTTGAATGTGGACAGTAATAAAAATGTTTAATAACTAAATCTAAAATGTGTTTTTTCCTCTTTCGTGTCCGTGCAGATCACACCGCGATGCTGTGGAGCATCGAGACGGGAAAGTGCCTCCTCAAATACACAGGCCATCAGGGATCAGGTAGACTGTGAAAGAAATGTGTTTATTTATAATAATCAAGTCAGACACTGAACCTTCCTACAGAAATATTCTCTTATTATTTTAATGTTATTATTATTTTAATATGTTTCACAAACATTAAAAGATGCTTCTGTTTCTGCAGTCAACTCCATCAAGTTCCACCCCACCGAACAGATGGCGCTAACAGGTAACAAACCGAAGCTAAAACATCCTTAAATCACGTTTAGATGATGCTGATGGGAAGCGAGTTGAGAGGTTTTATTACTATAATTTGATTTAATGCTTAATTTGAATATGAACAGTGAAGTTATAATAGTCAAAAACAGGTACAGCCCCAGATTGTGTGCTTTAATAAGGTTTCAAGCTGCTCTGAAATTAAACACTTAGACACGATTAAAACCTTTAAATAAACTTTATTTCTGCCGTACGTAGGTGTGCCTGCAAACACAGCAGCCTTCTGTCCATCCACAGTTTTTTTTTTCTTGTCTTGTTTTCATGTCAAATGTTTTTCCCAGATGCTTTTAGAGCAGAACGGAGGAGTTGTTTTTGATATTTTTAGGAAGGTGTGTCTCGTCTCTAATGGTGTTTTCGCCCCGTCTGCCTCCTCAGCCTCCGGAGACCAGACCGCTCACATCTGGAGATACTTGGTGCAGCTGCCGACTCCGCAGCCCGTCGCCGATATCAGCGTAAGCACAGGCGGCCATGTTTGTGTGTGTTACCGCGCTCCGTCTTTGTTCTTTATTTCTGACGCGTAAACTCCTCGACAGCAGCAGACGCCCTGCGAGGACGACGTGGACTTTTCCGATAAAGACGAGGCCGACGGCGAGATCGACGGCCCGAACGACTGTCCCTCCGTCCGCGTGCCGACCACGACCCTGCGCAGCCACCAGGGGGTGGTGATCGCCGCTGATTGGCTGGTGGGCGGCAAACAGGTGGTGACGGCGTCGTGGGACCGAGCGGCCAACCTGTACGACGTGGAGACCTCGGAGCTGGTCCACTCGCTCACCGGTAGGATGGAAATATGAAGACGAGACTTCTATTAAAACAGGCTTACACACATATACAAACAGAAGCACATTCATTCAGAGTGAATAAAGTGACTTTTTTTTCTTTTTTTGTTGTTTTCTAAATGTTTTAAATAGAGAATTCAGTTTTAGAAGAAAAGGAAAGACCTTTTAAAAATGATTGAGCAAATTTCTGTTTCAGAATAAAGGACTTTGCTTCATAAATCATAAAGTTCATCACATATTTAAGAGCACCTTATCATCATAACAGATAATATCCTAAACAATAAAAGAGTAATAGGTTTAAAAAAACAAGACTCTGGATATGTCCAGAAGTTGTGCGATATTTCACAATAAAAAAAAAAGACTCAGCCAGTTTTAACTTCCATAAAATCCCTAAAGACTTCCTGGTTGGGCCCAACGTAAGTGTTTAATCCAATTATTGATCCACCGAACCTCCACGAGTCAAACTGGATCGAGACAAACAGCACTTACAAATAGTAATATCATCATCATTATTTTGTATATAAATAACTAAAATATCTGTGTGTGTGTGCGTATGTGTGTGTGTGTGTTTTCAGGCCACGACCAGGAGCTGACCCACTGCTGCACTCACCCCACACAGCGCCTGGTGGTCACCTCCTCCAGAGACACCACCTTCAGACTGTGGGACTTCAGAGACCCGTCCATCCACTCGGTCAACGTGTTCCAGGGACACACCGAGTCAGTCACACACACACACACACACACACACACACACCCAAAACGTACTACAATTCAGATTTGCATGTCATTTTTATTTACACCACCGGGGGGCAATAAACATCAGTCTTTAACAGCCACACGTGAGAAGCTAAAAAACACAGAAAGATAAAACCTGGACGTCCAGATGTTGGAGTTTTATGTTTCATTTCTGCCTTCGAACAAACTTGACGTTTTGTGCTTTTCGTCCCTTCTCAGCACGGTGACGTCTGCTGTGTTTACGGTCGGAGACAACGTGGTGTCGGGCAGCGACGATCGCACCGTGAAAGTTTGGGACCTGAAGAACATGAGGTCGCCCATAGCAACCATCCGCACCGACTCCGCCGTCAACAGGTCGGAAAAACATCAGAGGATAAACAGGCTTCTGCATCATTTATATAGTTGTATATATAATATTTACATCATTTTTTTTGTAATTATATTTGTTGGAATCTGCATTTACTAGAACTAAATGATTTAGAATAGAAATATTTAGTAGGTGCAGCCGTATTTGGATGACTTAACTGAGAAAAAAAGACATTTATTTCTCTCTTTGGGGTCGTAGTTTGTGTTGCTGTGTTTTAAAACTGACTCTTTCGTCCTGCACTGTCCAGGATCAGCGTGTCGGTGAACCAGAGGATCATCGCGCTTCCTCACGACAATCGGCAGGTCCGGCTGTTCGACATGTCGGGGGTGCGACTGGCTCGACT
>JBAJHX010000062.1:1609508-1621057 GCA_037176925.1 Amniataba percoides | reverse complement strand
CATTTTTCCATTTTTTTCACACCTCAGTGTGTATACTTTAAGAATGAACCGGTTTAAGGCTAGTTAAATTAAACATTTAATAAAAAGATTAGATTTTTTTTAAACGCAAATGCAGATGTGGTATCGGCCAAGCTTTCACCTGAAGAGGTTGTCGTCTCTGTGATGGGCCTTTTTCCATTTTTTTTAAATCAGTAATCTTGAGAATTGTTTTTTGTTATTTAATAAAGGGGCACCATAACAACAACTGCTTGATTTTAAGACGGATTTTTCAGGATTTACGTGAGCGTTTGTGTGGTGTGAATAAAAAAAAAAACAAAACAAAACTGCAGGATTAAATCCGGACATGTCATTCAGGATTAAACTGAACTCTGTGCAGCCTCAGCTTGTCAGTGTGACACAACCAGTCGGAGGCGTCAGCTCCGGGCGTCATGCAGCATCCAGACACGTGCCTTCGTCATTTGTCATTTTTAATATAAATCTTTTCACCCTCACACAAATTGCACTTTTTTTTTCTCCAAATGGACACACAGTCAGCAGTGGACAACTTACTGGTTGACATCTTCCTTATACACCGTGAACTGGCTAAAAGAAGGAGAAACAAAAAGAATAAAAGAAGAGACATCTAACTTGATCTTACCACCACTTTACTATGGCATGCATAGGTTTCAGACCTTACTCAGAAAGAGACAACAGACACTTTGTCTAAGAAGTTTTCTAAACGATGCCGTGACTGCTTGCGAATCCAAAAAAACAAACCAAAAAGGTACAGATAGGTCAACTGGAGAAACAAAACTAGAGGAAAAGATGGATGTCGTAAAGCGAAAAGCCTCGGCATTCTCGTTTCTCTGCAAGTGGCGAGCACGAACACACAGGCTTCAACACACACAGCTGCGACGTCGACTTCCTAAAAGTATTTGGTTCTTTATTCTGGAAATGTGGCAGCCACAGTGCAGTTGGACAATACTGAATGTTTCTCTTGCGTCGTTCTCCCCGTCGATGCTTTGAGCACTAAGAAACGTAAGAGGCCAGAGAAGGATCTAACAGGGCGGGTGGGGGTCACCTCTGAGGGATGATGGGTGGTTGAAGACGAGCAGACTTGAGGGCTTTTCATACCTGAATCTCAACAGCAGCTTTAGAAATAACCCCGCAGCTGTACGCCGTCAGGGACTGAAGGTAAACCAGCTACTTTTACTACGACGTCAAACAAGCAACGAATCTCACTTCAGCTACCGAACGTTAAAGCAAACTAACATTAAAAATCCTGATTTGGAAAGAAATCCGTATTTATGCCCGTGATGTAAACGTAAAAGTAAATTTGTTGCCGACAGTTGAAGTGGGGGATTGATTCGTATAAAAATCGGTGTAGACGAGCAATGGCAGACTTTTGTTTGATGAGAGAGATGCTGAGGTATCGTAAAGGACAAGCTTTAAAAAAAAAAAAAAAAAAAGAGAAAAAGAAAGAAAAAAATGCACACATGCAGTTTGCTGGTGACAAAAGCTCAAAAGGGAGAATTTCAGGTGCAGCTGAGGGCGAGTAAATGAAATCTGACTAAAGGAAATGAAAGCTGACTGGCTAATAGTTAAGTTTGGGAACCTCTCGGACTTCTACGATTACAGATGGGACGAAAATGTTGCTCTAATTTTGCAGCAGGATCTGAATCAAAGTGCTGCAGTTTAGGACAACTCATTGAGAAAATATGTTGTTAACGTTTAAGTTTGTAATGCTGCAGACAAACCCTGAAGAAAACAAAAACTCTCTTGTGGAACAAAAACTTTACGACAATCAGTCCGAAGAAAAAAAGGGCGGAAAAAAATCCAGATTTGGAAAGTTTCCACCATTTAAAAACAAACAAAAAAAAAACAGTGTTGTGGTGGCTGCATCTTTTTTCAACACAAAAGTGAGAAGAAGTTCAGCTGGACTTTAAAAATCTTCGCTGCAGCTCAGTTTGGGTGTCGCTTGTTTTTCCGGTCTGAGTCTGAAAAGCCCGTCGCGGCCCCCCCCGGGGCCGGCCGGTCGTCTGCTTCCTATTCTAAACCGAGGAGGAGGAACAAAGGGACATTTTGGCTCCTGAGTTCTTTGAGGGTTGAGCTTCAGCATAGACAAAGATACGAAAATAAAGATAGACAACGTTTGCATCAAACCTGCTGAAGGTTTGGGGGGGTGACAAGTCAGATGAAGGTCAGCAGACCATCGCAGGTTTCCAGACCTGATCCAGAAGTGCTCGCAGAGTCGGATCACTTCACCACAGCGTGCGAAATCAACAACTCAGACTGGAAACGGTCAAATATTTCAACTTCCCACCTGCGCAGGAACCTCGGAGTAAACAAAAAAGGAAACAAAACAAACAAAAACAAACTACAGAGGACCAACCAGCACGCTCCAGGAGTCACTGGTGTCAGTACAAAGCATTAAAGGATTTTTTTTTTCAATGATTTCCTTTCATTTGATAACTAAATATCTCACTCTATTGATATAACTCCATTCTGTTAAATTCATATATAAACGTTAACATGTACACACGCTCGTCACTGGTTATCGGTGGAATCGGGACCTTTATTATAATGAGTCGGTGGAACTTGCTCTTGCTGGCGCTCAACAAATATACTGTGAATGCAAGTAACAATAATTAATATAATGATAATTAGAATAATAATAATAATAATGATAATAATCATCATCATCATCGTTGTCTGCACCATGCCTTGTAAACCTGGAAAAAACTAAAAACAAAACAAGAGCCAGGTAACCACCCCTCCCCCAGTCCGCCCGCCTTCCCGCCTCCCCCCCTCCCCAAAAAAACAAAAACAAACAAAACAAAAGATTAAAAACAGGAAACGTTGAGTCGAGACTGCAGATCCTCTCTGGCTTCTTCGAAGTCCCGAGTCCACATGCGTCACACAAATCTCCGCCGATGTCCTGAAGTGAAGGTGGTGGTGAGTCGTGGGGGGGCGGGTCTGTGCAAGGGAGGGAGATGGGATGGGGAGGTGGGCTGTCCTTAACGGAGCCTCGCGTTGGCCGGAGCTCGAGCGCTCGGCAAGCCTCTGTGGAGACGGACTTCCTGTTTTCAGCGTCAGCCTACGTGTGTGTGTGTGTTTTGACCACGTTAAACGGCGGTCGGCCATGACGGTCACTCGTCTGTTTTATTATTTTTTTTTGTTGTTGTTTGTTTTTTTTTTCTTCTTCCTTATTTTTCCGTTTCTATTTGCCCGGGGCGTGCCTTGTCAGTCTGTCCGCCCCAGTTTGATGCCCCCCAGGTATACGGGGAGAGAGGAGGGGCGGCGGGGGGGGGGGGGGGATGTCTGCGAGTCCACACGAGCTCCGAGTATTTTCAAGTGGGCTTCTCTTGGCCGGCCTCCCCGCCATCAGTCACAGCGATGCACACGCAGCAGGAGGAGGCGCTATTTCATATTTACGATGGAAAGGGAGGTGGCAGGCGTGTGTGTGTGTGTGTTTAAATGTTTGTGGGGTGTGTGTGTGTGTGTGTGTTTGCAATCTAAAGACCTGCTCAGAAACGACCCCCGACCCTCTGAGTTTCCGTGCCGACCGATAAAAAGCAGACAAAGAAGCGAGTGAGGTGGTTAACTTCCGACGGCTTGTTGTTATCGTGCAGAGGAGCGGCGCCTCAGCTGACATGACTACACTGATGGAGGAGGTGGGGGGGGGGGCGTTTCTGGACAGGTCATCAGATAGAGTGTGTGTGTGTGTGTGTGTGTGTGTGTGTGTGTGTGTGTGTGTGTGTGTGTGTGTGTGTGTTGGGGCTAGTGCAGGTAATCGTCCACAGAGGCGAAGGCGCAGGAGCCGCTGCCAGTTCGTGCCATGATGGCGAGGCACTGGGCGGCCTGACCCACGGCCTGGGCCAGGGGGGGCTGCTTGGGCAGGTTGTGAGTCTCTGAAGAGAAAAAAAAACATAAAAGAGGAACAACCATGTGAGGCGACCAAAGAAAGAGCAGCGATGAGGTGCTCGTCTGCTTGAAACCTTCAGATTTTCAAACATTTCACAAGCTAATGTTCGCCGCAGACCGTCCGATCATCGCCATCACTGCCGCTCTTTTCTCTTACTACTTATTTTTCTGTTGTCTTGTAAAGTTTTAATCCCTTCTCAACCATGTAAAGCTCTCTAACTCTGTTTTTAAAAGTGCTCTACAAACAAAGCTTATTATAACTCTATTAATTTGCGGAGATCAACATATTTGATCCTAACCTACCTAATATTGCACTGTTGAGAGTGGAGCAGACCGGCTCTCTCTGAATGGCGTCCAGCTGGTAGCCGACTGGGCTGCTCCAGGGGTCCGAGTAGGCCAGCAGGCTGAACGCATCCTGCAGCGGGAGACAGACGCACTTTTAAACCACGATACAACGTCGGCTCATCAGTGATCATTTCCATTTAAAGGATTACAACAAAAGTACGACATAAAAGAGATGAATATAATGATGCCAGTTGCTGTAATAAATGAAGGAGCCAGTTCTTTTTTACCCTTTTTATCTTATCTCCATCGCAGTAGGAGTTTAAAATCCTGCTGTTTGTCTGTCTGCGTTATTAAATTGTCTTCAAATAATAAAGATCTTACACCAAGTTCATCCAACTCGAGTAAAAGTGTGCCTGCACTTCAGAAAGACGTCTTTCCACAATGTGTACCACCACATCACGTATCTGTCAGATAGTTGATGCTTTTAATCTGCCGTCCAGCAACATGAATTGAGTATTTGTTTAGCTCAGAGTCCTCCAAGTAAATTTTAGGTTCAGTATTATTTTATTAAACTAAGAATGCCAATAAAGTTTCGTTACTTGAACAAAAATAAACAGTAAATTCCTGACACTTTATAGAGTTTAACGACAAGACGTGTACACAGCAGAGATCCCGTAAACTCTGCGTTACCTTGAGCATCTTCTTGTTGGCTGAGTTCTTGCCACACTCGCGGCGGAGGTGTTCGCTCATGCTCTGGAGCTCCCTGCCGAAATGGATCATTCGCTCGATGGCCGCCTGGCTGCCGCCGCACAGCTGCCTCTTGGACTGAGCCGACTCCACCTCTGCAGAGACAGTCCGCCGTGCAAAACAGCCGCGTTAATGCACGTTAAATGTGTCTACGTTTGCAGCGCCGGCGTTTAGCTAAAGAGCTCCCAGCGACTCACAGTGACAGCGAGGGCAGAGTGAGCCTCCAATCCTCGATGACCGGAGGTGTTAAAGGAGAATTGTTTTCTTCTTACAGAGAAGAAGGCCGAAAACCTCACCAGCGTTTCAACCATTCACACACACACACACACACACACACACACACACACGCTACCCACCCATGTCTGCGTCACAGTCGTCGTGCTCTGTGGTGTGTTTGGAGCTGCCGTTGAGGAAACCGTTGGAGGACGATTCTGTCACTCCGTTGGTGAAGTGGTCAACTTCCATATCCACGTCGCTACTGAGGGAAGACGTGAGGATGAACGTCAGCGTGTGACGGCTCACGGGGAGTAAAGAAACTCTTCCTCAACTCTTCCTATGTTGCTTTTATAAACTGAGGAAACTGTATTACTGTAATTATATTCCTGTGTATGTGCAGTGAGAAGTTAATTAAATGAAAACTGGAGTTAAATTCACCGTACGTGTTCACAAACACTTCCAAACATAAATTCAGTGTCTTTCTGTTGAAATGAAATGCCGTGTGTGTGGTTTGGTCAGTACCTGGTTATGGGCTGTTGGCTGCGGCTCCCGTTGAGGCTGATGTCAGACGCTGGGGGGGCGGAGCCAGAGCCGGGGGGGCAGGGCTTGTGACTGTGAGGGGAGGAGCTGTGGCTCTTATTAGACGTCACACCGTTACAGCAGTTGCTGTCAAACCCTAAAAAAACCCCAACAAAACACAGCAGCAGAGTTAATGCACATCTTTCGCATTAACTACTGACTTACAATATTCACAGAAAGCTCTGCAAAAACAGATGACGTTTGAAGTGTTTCTCACTTTCCTTTTCAAATTTTGTTTTTTTTTTTAATGCAGATCTATTTCTTTCTTTCCTTTTATTTACAAACTGATAATGTGCCATTAACAAACTTTCATGTACTACCTGTGGAAAAATGCTCATTCAGTGAGGTACTGAGTTTCAGCCAATAAAAGAGGAAGATGTCGGTCTGTTAGATATGTTGAGTTTCAGCAGTGGGAATCATCTGTCACCTCACGATTTGATTATTAAATGATTCTCGGTGCACCTCAGCTTAAGACTTCTATCCACTGTTTATTTTTCTGTTTAAAAAAAAAAGCCAGGTGGATTTTGCAGACACCAGGCTGAAAAAATAGAAAATCTGCTGGGTGTAAAAGCGCAGCAGACTTTCGAGCCTCCACATGTGAAGCGTACCTGGGAGGTAGGGCTGGGAGCTGCTGGCTTTGTGGGTGGGGCTGCTGAAGGTCCGGGGGGAGCTGGGGTAACTGTCCTGAGACTTTGGGCTGCGACCTCCCAGACACCTCACCTCACTGTCCGTCCCGTTCACCATCTCTATGAACTGTCTCACCCTGGAGGACGGCGGGGGAGGGAGGGAGGGAGGGGAAACAGGAAGAAGGTAAGGAGAAAAAAAAAGATGCAACGAGGTCAGGAAGAACAAAAAAAGGCAGAAAGAGGAAGAAGAGAGTGAAAAGAGGAAATACAGACAAAATAAAGCAAAGATGAATTGGAGGGGAAAAAACAGAGGGGAGGAAAGATAAGAAAGTGAATGAAAACATTCAAGATTAAATATAGATTAAATAATATAAAAGAAACAGAGACAAGTTGAATAAAGGGACAGAAAAAGAGACAAACGTAAAAAAAATAAATTATGAGGCCGTAAAAATGAAAAACAAGTGAGTCAGATTATAGTGGATGGAAAAAATAAAAGCCAAACACCAATTGAGAATGATAAGATCAAACAAAGTTTTGGCTTTCAGCTATTTTCTTCCATTAGTGGCTTAAATAAATCAGACATTTTCCAAAGGATGTCACATAATCGAACCAGCTTCTTTCACCAGAATAAAACAGACATCATAAAAAACATCCATTAAAACTCATCATTATTAAATAACACAGTCGCTACCTCGACACATAATAAACGGAAACATGCCAGAGAGGGTGACAAGAGGCTGAAGCAACCGTTTTATCTGACGTATGGTCTTTATTTTCTAATGCTGCCTTACTTGAGCATGAAGAGAAGGTCTGGGTTCCTCTCCAGGAGGTTGGGGTAGAGCTGCTGGGTGGTCTCGATGGCCTCGCCCATTCGACCTGACAACACCAGCTTCTGGATTTCTGTGAAGAAACAGGGAACATCTTCAGTACAGATCATAAACACAGCAAGCTCCTTCAGCGGTGATGCTGTTTGCGCACCACAGACTTGACCTCACTCTTTCACACGTCATCCATCTTTATCCACAGTTAACATTGTGCAGCAAAATTAGTCTGATCTCGTTGTAAAACCTCGAATATTCAGAGAAGTTTGTAAATGTTTACAGTGTTGATTCAATTCAGGAATAGAAAATGGACACCATAGAAGCAGTGTGGTGAATAAAACAGAACAGAAAGTGTTTTATAGAATAAATTTGTACATTTCTACTAACAGCAGATATTCTTTCTTAGCATGAGTTAAAATGTCGAAGAAACCAGGAAGCAGTATTTAGCCAACGCAGACGGACTCACTCTGTCGGTTTTTGATGGAGGCCAGCTCCTCGTGCACGGCCTGGTCTGTGGATTTGGCAAAAGCTTCGGCCGTGGCACAGTAGCTGTGATGCACCAGGTAGGAAGCCACCATCCTGACGAGACGAGGGACAGGACAATAAAACAAAGACAAAAACAAAACAGTCTGTGAGGAGACGCAGCAGCAGGTGAACTCATACAGACCTTTACACTTCTCTTTGTCTGGTCAAAGACGCCTCGTCAGCCAATGATAAACAGGCTTTTTGGCCAGGAAATCACAACAGTTTGATACGAGGGTATCTGGGTGTAATGTATATTGTATAATATCTGTGCTAAATCTGGGATAAAACATGCTTATTAAATCCTGATGTTTACTGTGGCTGAATAAAATCATAACTACTGAAATACTAAACAAACAATATCTTTTTATTTGAGCCAAACTGGGACAAACACAAACTATATTTAACTCAACTTTAAACGTAAATAAAAATCATCCAACTCCACAGATTCTGAACATGCAAACACTGAAGAAAGAAGGGATGAAGCTGTTGAAATCTGCTGAGTATTTGATGGAGATAGTTTGTTTTTTAAAAAAACAAAGGCACATAAAGTTCAAAATGTCAGTGAAAGGTTAAATTCTGTTTTTGTCACATCTTGGACGGTGACAACTGAGTGACTAACTGGGCCTTGAGGTGAGATCATTTAAGTCACCAGTTGTTTTAAAGGTCAAGAATGAAGCTTTAAACTTGGATGATCCTTTAAGTGTGTGACTGTTTAAGGTGTGTGGGGGTGTGTTTGACTTTTAGATCAGCAGGTGAGAGAGCTAGTATTAAGAGTGTGTTTCAAGGAGGAGTCCACTTTGCACAAAGCCAGTAAAAAAACAGAAAAAATGCTCCCACGAAGCTGCCGGCAGTGATTGTGGGGAGATTTGTGATCAGAGGCCTCCGCCGTCACCGACTTGTCGTCACGTTTCTGTTGCTCTACAAAGACAATAACTCGTCCCATCCACCAATCCGACGCGAGCTTTAAAACTTCCTGTTTTTCAATCCCAGGCAGTGAGGCGACTTTCCTGGATAAAAAGGCAACGGCTCCCTCCACCCCACCCCGCCCTCAACCCCAATCCCCATCAAATGGAGATTAAATCCATTCAGGACAAGTAATCATAGCAACAGAGTGCTAATCCCATCAGGGCATGGCATGAAGAGAGACCACAGTCCCACAGCTTTCGCTTCTGGATCACGGCTCCGCCGCTCTGATGGGAACGTCGTCCATCTGCGGCCTGATCCTTTTCATGTCAGCGGAAATTTCCCGTCACCTGCAGCATCCAATAACACTAACCTTCAACTAATACATGATGAGCACTGAGCTGATGACGAATAAACTGAAGAGCTGATAGATCACCTACAGTAAATCCAAAATCTCCGGTCTCACAGCTAAATTCATTCAAGTGTTTCATATCTCAAAGTTATTAAAGTGGTGGTGACCAGGAAGTTTAAACCGACCAAAGCACAAGTGGAAGAAACAAACCAAATGAACCGGCGTAAACAGAGCCTTGACTGCCAACGTGGTGATAAAAACAAAGCACAATAAAGAAGAATCAAACAAGCAAAATGTGACTAAAATAATAATAAAAAGAAAGATGCAGACCCTCTTTATGTTACTTACTTCTGGATCATGGACTGCCACTCGCCCTCTCGCTCTCCGATGGGGAAGCGGTCGATCTGGGCCTGGATCTTTGTCCTCCACTCGCGCATGTAGTCCTCGATGTCGAACACGAAGGGGTGCTGGCCGAAGTTTGCGTCCACCACCTCGCCCGGAGTCTGAAGGCCCACGGTCGGGTACAAGTTAGGCTGCAGCAACAGAAATCAGACAGTAAGGCATTAGGACGGTGGAGGACGGGGGGCTTTGGGAATGTAATCGGGACAATAAATCAAAACAGGAAACAATGAGGAAAAAACAGGAATTTCTCAGGAAAGAAGCTTTTGTGCACAATTATCCTGATTTCACTTGCTCTTTAGGATTCAACAACAAAACTGCAGCTGTACCACATCGTGTAGCAGCGACTGAAGAACACAACCGTGTAATGCTTGTTGTTGTGGCTGTGCACAGTTTTATTTTCTATTTCTTTTCTATTGTTATGTTTTTATTTCTTTTGCTAACCTTGTTTATGAAGCTCGGGCTTGCTGGACGTGTTTGTGGTAGTTTTTGGACAACAGGAGCAGAGGATGCAGGTACATCAGGCTTTGATGCACATAAAATAGTTTTTGGTAGATAAATTCATGGTTGGTTTAGGTCTTTTTGGTTCTTCAATGAGAAATATATAACACATTACCAGTTTTATTCTTTAAAATGCTAACAAGACCACCTGAAAAAATCCCAAACTAAGCTCGGCTTACTAGCAGCGAGGCTCCTAACACCAAAGCAGAACAAAGACCCGGCACAGCTTACTCCAAAAACTTTAAAATCTAGGCAGGGAAGCAAAAAAAGGGACCGTTTACACCCAAACATCACAGCGACTTTTGAGGTTTTCCTTCCAGACATCTAAACGCTGGATGTAAACTAACAGCAGGGACGTGTCCTGTTTAAGTGTTGTGCTATTTTACAGTCGAAGTTGTTGACATGTCGCATGCCAACAGGGTTAAGCACATGCTCCTATCTCGTTCCTGGGAACAGCCATTTTGCTTTCCCTGGAGCCCCTGCTGACATCTGTGATGACAGGATGAGGAGATAACTATGAGGTGAGGACGCCTGTATGGGTGCATTGTTTCTGCCATCCCACCAATCTAATCAGAGCCTTGATTTGATCAGAGTTGGTTACTGACAACAGGCGTTCACAGCGATGTGTGTTGAGATTCTTCTCGGGTTGAGTCCTGAAAGAGTCACTGAGAGTTTAAAATCTTTAGTTCACAGCGTAGTTATGAAGACGTTGACTGTACGATGCAGTGCGTTGGGGGTCAGACTCAGGACTAATCTGAAAAAATAACCAGGACGTGGTTTAGTTTTGGAGAAATGCTAATAAAACTTTAAAATGGAGAAGATGGTTAAGGGTTAGAGAATAACTCCATTTGATTAAAGCCCTTATAGGAACAGTCGCACAAAAGGTGTGTGTGTGTGTCTTTCAGAGTTGCCTTTGTCACAGTTCAATAACCACAAAGGTCAGTTGTGCCGAGGTGACGCACTTCACCGCACAACTCTGGAGGAACATGAATGTCTGGCTCGGGGCCAAGCCTGTTTCGCCGCTCAATGGATTATTGTTGTGGCTAAGACTCTTATTTTCTTCTCCCTCGAAAAAACAGACGACCCGGTTTTCATCTGCTACCACGCAAGAAGGACGAGAAGGGGAAAAAAAAAACTTTAAAAACAAGTGTCTCCCTCACATCTCGATGCGGTTAATGCATTCATGAATCCCATTAGAATTAATGTCCTTTTGGTGTGGGAGGCGTTCGCATAATGAAGCAGTGAAGTAGACGACGAGCCACAGCGAAAAACTGATGAGGTTTATAGTGTCCTTATTTTTTTCCCTCCAATATTTTCTGTTTCTCTCTATAGATTTTTTCATATTTAGCTGTCTGTTGTGCTGCTTTAACGAGTGAATTTCCCAGATGGTGGATTAATTTTCATCTTGTTTCATCTTAACAGATTATTTTTTGGCCGTTTGGGGGCAGCAGAACTACACAGAACTGTTGTGGCTGCCTACGTAATATGTTATAGCAACGGACACTGAGCGACATTATGAAGTCAGATATTCAGTCTCATCTTTTCTGCCTCGATTTAGTCGAAACATCTGGTTGTTTACTTGCCAAATGTTTTACTTTCTTTACCAGCTGCCTGTGAACCCACAAATCACCGATAATCAACATCTGAAGCTCTCAGGTTTTCCAGCCTCCAATCCATTTTAGCTCATACGTA
>JBAJHX010000062.1:1567761-1578632 GCA_037176925.1 Amniataba percoides | reverse complement strand
TAGATGGACAAAAAGTCGCTGTTATCGACACTCCAGGTCTGTTTGACACCAGAAATGATGAAGAGAAAACAGTTAAAGATATTTCTCAGTGCATTGTTTCTGCTTCTCCTGGACCACATGTCTTCTTGATCGTCATCAGACTGGGCAGATTCACAGAGGAAGAACAGAAGACGGTGCAGAAGATTCAGAAACTCTTTGGAGATGAAGCAGACAAATACAGCATGGTGCTCTTTACTCATGGTGACCAGCTCAAAGGGGAACCAATCGAACAGTTACTGGCAGAAAGTAAAGAACTGAAGGAACTTGTGGCCAAATGTAACGGCCAATATCACGTCTTCAATAATGAAGTGAAAGGTCGTTCTCAGGTCAGAGAGCTGCTCAACAAGATCAGAAAAATAACAGAGGAGAACGGAGGAAACCATTACACCACCAAAATGTTCCAGGAGGCAGAGAGGAAGATTGATGAGGAAACACAACGAATCCTGAAAGAGAAAGAAGAGGAACACCGCAGAGAGCTGGAGAAACTGAGGAGGGAAACAGAGGAAGAGTATGAGCAAAAAATGAGGGCAGCAAAGGCCGAGATGGAAAAGCAGAAGTTAAAGGAAGACATTGAAAGAAAAATGGAAGAGAAGAAGTTAAAGGAAGACCTTGAAAGAAAAATGGAAGAGAAGATGTTATATGAAGACCTTGAAAGAAAAATGGAAGAGAAAATAGGAAAACTACAGGAAGAGCAGAAAATGAAGGCCAGACAGGAAGCTGAGAAGAGGCCTTCAGTAAGAAAATCTTTACTTGATTATGTTTTGCCAGTTCTCAGTTTAATTCCATCAGCCCTAACAGCAGTAAAATGCATTAAGAATCTGCGTTTTTGAATGTCAGCAGCTTCACCAGCTGTTGTGACTGTAAATACATTGAATTGCTTCAGATAGACTGACCATAAAAACGATAAAAACAGGGTTTGGATTTCCAGTGTGATCATTTAAGAAACTTCACAGTCAGTTTATGCTCGAAACAAAACAGAAAACATCTTCAAGTTGTGTTTGAAATGAGTGATAAATGTTGGCAAACAGCTTTGGTGGTTTCCTTTTCAGACTCGAGCCCCAAAAATAAAACTCAGTGTGAACAATATTTATCACAGCAGAGATCCTGAGTGTCTCAAAAACAACTTTCATGGTGAAGGTGGGACTCAACACTTCACACAGTTCAGGTTTCTGACTTGTGCTCTCTTTCTTTATGTTCTATGGTAATAATCAATAATCAATAATCAATAGTTACCCTTCTAGTTGTAGTAAAATTTCGATGTTAAAAAATACTGCCACAATTTAAAAGGCTGTATTATGACTTATATAAAACCTGGATGTTTAAGATCATTATTTTTGTTTTATGTACATATTTCTTTCTTTTTGACTTGAGTGTAATTTGTTAAATTTCATATGTCGTTTTTTGTGTAATTAGTCAATTTGTCACCTGGAAGCCTGCTCTCTTTAGACCAAAGATCATGATTGAAATGTGTCTTTGACTTTGTGACTAGTTTGTTCATTCAAACAATCATTTTTATTCTCTCTGAATTTTAATGTCTTATTTTACCAGCAGTTTGCAAATACTGATTTAAATCTCACATCATGTTTTGATTGTGGTTTTGTTGACTCTCAGGATAAATTGAGCATCTTGAATGAATCATGTATTGTCTTGTATTAGCATTTCTTTAATGATGATGACAGTAATATTTGTTTATTGGTGCCTCAGAGGACTTTGTAGTGGCTGCAGTTCATTTCTAGCTCACATGTGAAAACTGTAAAAAACAAACAAATGTTCAAACCTCTGAACTGAAAAATTTTATAAAACAATTATTTTCTTTCATTCACCTTCCAGTTGTATCATGGTGGTTTCAAAAAATGTTGTTGTCTAAAAATGAGAAATCATTGAACAGAAACGTGTTGGTGGGTCAGAACCAAACTGCATTAACAAGATGTACTTTTATGTCATTAAACTCAACAATGTCAATAAAATGTTGTAATGCAGTCTGAAGGTTCATTTATTTATTCTCAGTGTGTGTTTGTGAACACAGATGTTGTTTTATTCATGTTGTGGGGACACACATGTTCACACAGTGACATTGTGGGGACATAAATATATTGAGACACTGGCATTTTGGAGATTTGCCTGTATTGGACATAAGCTATTAAACCAAGAATCAAGAAGAGTCTCTGGAGAATAAATCTGAGTCAATACAACGTCCTCTAAAGTGACAGACGCACGTTTCTATTGTGTTTTGTGTCTGATGACATTGATATGTTCTGTATCTGCTGCAGCATGAGCACTGCTCCGTGTTCTCATCAGTGTAAAAGAAATGGTGGCATTTCTTGTAAATACTGATGGGAGAGGTGAACAGGCTTCTTTCATTTTCAAGTTGTTATCTAATGAGGTGCTGTGGCAGACTTTCCTTTTTACTTCAGCCACAAACCTCTTCTTTTATGGCCCAAGAATGACCAACAGATCCCTCCTCAATGACAAGTCAATAAACTCTGTTCATAACATTTGTATGGATGGTGTGGTGTAGCTCAGAGAAATGAATGAAATTCAGCAGTTGTGTGTCAGAGGGGAACGACTGTGAGGACAGGAAGGTCATCGTGGACTTTGTCGACTGGTGTGAGCTGAATCATCTTCAGGTCAATGCCAGCAAGACAAAGGAGATGGTGATCGATTTCAGCAGGAAATCCTCATCTGACACTGCACCGCTGAACATCCAGGAACTTCACATCGAGAGACTGAGAGAGTGAGAACATACAAGTACCTGTGTCCACTTAAATAACTAACTGGAGTGGACTGACAACACTGACTCGCTCTATAAAAGAGGTCAGAGTCACGTTTATATGCTGAGGATCTTTTGGTGTGTGCGGGTCTGAGGACTTTCTATGAGACTGTGGTGGCGTCTGTGGTCTCCTATGCAGTGGCCTGCTGGGAGGGGGGGCAAGAAGAGGCTCAACAGACTGACTAAAAGAGCCAGCTCAGTCTGTGGCTGCCCCCAGACTCCATCGAGGTGAAGGGGGAGAGGAGGGCTCTGGACAAACTGTCCACCATCATGACGACACCTCCCCCCCTCTGCATCAGACTGTGGGGGCCTTAAGCAGCTTCAGTAACAGACTCAGACATCCAAAGTGTAGGAAGCAGCTTCCACAGGTCCTTCATCCCAAACACCATCAGACTGTTTAATGCTGCTCTGTAATTCTGTTATTGCAGTAAACATTTTCAGATCACAGTAGGACTGATGTTTGCTGATGTTCATAAATGCACTGATGTTTGCTGAGGTCCTAGCTTTGCACTTCATGGTCTTTTTTCATTCCACTCACTCACTTATATGGTGAATTTAAATCTGCTATAAATTCATACGCAACACCTCACAACTGCACATCTAACTGGGCGAGGCTGTGCATCTTATCTTATCTTATTTTATGACCTGACTGAATTCTCTGTACTTTCCACTTCTGTATCACATGTCTGTAAAACGGGGATGATCCTGTCCTTTCAGCTGAAATATTTTTGCTCTGCAATGCCAACTGATTAATAAAATGCACAATTTAAGCAGCTCATTTCTCATGAGGAACTAATTTCCTCGACAAACATGGAAAAAGACTGATCCTTACCTGATGGAGGAAAAGAGCCATGCAAAAAGCCTGTTTGCTGTTTTACAGTTGTTTGTGTCTTATGTGAGTTTCGATCTGTGAAGAAAAATGTATTGTCCACGCAAAAGAAGACAATAAACTGAATGTTTCACTGGTGAAGAACTGTCTGCTGCTTCTGCACTTCATGTTTGAACTTCTACTCTGTTTCTGAAAGCAGCACTTTTAGTATGCCAAAGTCTAATGGGAAAAGAAATGGTAAACCCCTCATGTTCTGAAAGCTGATGGGAGGAGTGAACAGGGTACTTTCATTCTCAAGTTCTCATATAATGAGGTCTTTTCATAATACTTCTTACAACTTGTAGATATAGACTGATAGATGAATATAGCATGAACCAAGTAATGAACCAATTAACAGCGTGGCTTTCTACAACAAACCTCTAGACATTCTAGACATTTCACTTTCCAAACTTAACATTTGCTGTTTATACCATTTTGCTCTTGTTGCTCACACTTACAACAATTTCCATTAAATTAAATGTTTTTCAAGGCCAAGCATGTGGTCATAACATGTTCAACAGATGAAGGTAAAATCTAAAGTGCTTAGTGCTCAGTTTTTCCAATCATCTTGAACCCATATCTGCAACTGCCCAATGCCAAGTTGCCCACATGATAGTTGTACAATCTCTGGTGTGTTCATTTTTTTTCAGATTCCCCTCACAGACTCAACACATACAACAATGAGGAGCTGAGGATCGTGATGGTGGGGAAGACTGGAGCTGGGAAGAGCTCCACAGGAAACACCATCCTGGGAAAACAAGAATTAAAATCAAAGTTTTCCCTCAAATCTCTGACTACATGTATTGCTAAGGGCTTTGGTGAAGTAGATGGATGAAAGGTCGCTGTTATCGACACTCCAGGTCTGTTTGACACCAGAAATGATGAAGAGAAAACAGTTAAAGACATTTCTCAGTGCATTTCTTTTGCTTCTCCTGGACCTCGTGTCTTCTTGATCATCAGAAAATGGTGCAGAAGCTGAAGAAAAACTTTGGAGGAGAAGCGGACAAATACAGCATGGTGCTCTTTACTCATGGTGACCTGCTCAAGGGTAAACAATCGAAGAGTTATTGGAGAAAAGTGCAAAACTGAAGGAACTTGTGGCCAAATGTAACGGCCAATATCACGTCTTCAGTAATGAGGAGAAAGATCGTTCTCAGGTCAGAGAGCTGCTCCAACATAAAGTGTCTCTGTGAGGTGTTTGTCCTCCAGATTAGCTTCATTGATTGTCTGAGTGTGTGAACTCTCCTGTAGGGGATGAACACACTCCTCATGTGGTGTTTGATGATGGAGGTGCAGAGCTCTGTCTGACACGTCGCTCCAAAACCTCCCACAGATGTTCAGCTGGTTCAGATGTGCTGATGTGAAGGAAAACAGCATCTGATTCATTTTCATCCTCAGCCATCGTCATCCATCCATCAGTAGGTCTATGTCAATAAAATATTCACTTTCCACATATGCATTCATGACATCAGACTTTGTCTTCAGTTCACATTCATTTGACATCACGTTGTGTAAAGTTTCTAAGAAATCACATTCAAAGATCTGCTGCAGCATGTGCACTGCACTGTGTTCTCATCAGGTCAAAGGAACTGGTGTTTTTTCTTGTAAATGCCGATGGGAGGGGTGAACAAAGCTCTTTCACTGTCAAGTTAGGATGGTTTCATGACATCTGTTTTGACGCAGCATCATGAGGACAACTGTGTAAGGGTAAAAAACAGAACAAGACGTTAAACAACAAAGAGGATCAGGTCAAATACAATTGTAAAAATTCTGAGATGTAATTTCCATTTACATTAGTTCAATGAAACATCCCACTGTAGTAAAACATAGAAATACTGCTCTAATGCACTTTGACGTGTTTTGTAGGTGTGGTTTGTTGCATGAAGTCCTTATATAAGGAAGTGTTGCTGCAGACAGACTTTACTTTGTACTTTTTCAGTCCAGCAGCAGAGCAGCTCTTCTCTCCAGAACACAAGAATGGCCAGCAAATCTTCCACAGATGGTGAGTCAATAAACCGTCTACATAATGTTGTTTGTGCTTCTAAATGTGCTTCTATCTATATATTTATGAACAGATAGCATGTCATAACTCAAAGATTGAACCAATGTATGCATGTAAATGACTGGATGGTTGTATTAGACAACATTTCAGCAAGATGTTCCTGATAATAAATATATGTAATATATTAATGAAACTTAACCACTCACCTCATTACGACAGCTCTGTTCTGATAAGCAGGTGGAAGGGGAACGTGGGTTTTACTCAATTTTATGTAGTTTTTTTTCGTGACGCTACATGTTGTTCCTTAATAAGGTTATTCATTTACAAATCTATTTTTTTTCATTCTTCCCATTAGAATCACTCAGATACAACAATGATGAGATCAGGATTGTGATGGTGGGGAAGACTGGAGTTGGGAAGAGCGCCACAGGAAACACCATCCTGGGAAGACAAAAGTTTAAATCAAGGTTTTGCCTCAAATCTCTGACTACAGACTGTTCTAAGGCCTGTGGGGAAGTGGATGGACAAAAGATTGCTGTTATTGACACTCCAGGTCTGTTTGACACCAGGTTTGATGAAGAGAAAAACATTCAGGACATGTCCAATTGCATTTCTTTTGCTTCTCCTGGACCCCATATTTTTCTGGTCGTCATCAAACTGGACAGATACACAGAGGAAGAAAAGAAAACAGTGCAGAAGATTCAGGAAACCTTTGGACAAGATGCAGACAAATACAGCATGGTGCTCTTTACCAATGGTGACAAGCTCAAAGGGGAACCATTTGAAGAGTTCCTGGCAGAATGTGAAGAACTGCAGGAAGTTGTGACCAGATGTAATGGCGAATATCACGTCTTCAATAATGAGGAGAAAGATCGTTCTCAGGTCAGAGAGCTGCTCAACAAGATCAGAAACATAACAGAGAAGAACGGCGGAAACCATTACACCACCGAAATGTTCCAGGAGGCAGAGAGGAAGATTGAAGAGGAAAAAAAACGAATCCTGAAAGAGAAAGAAGCGCAACATCGTGAAGAGCAAGAGAAACTGATGAAGGCAATAGAGGAAAAATATGAGCAACAAATGAGGGCAGTGAAGGCAGACATGGAGAAGCAAGATCATTTAAGGAAAGCTCGTGAGATGGAACTAGAAGCACAACTAAGAGAACTGAGGGGAAACCAGGAAAGACAAGCCCGATATGAAGCTGAGAAAATGAGGCCGGGATGTGTTATTCTTTAAAGGGTTTATGCTTTTCCTTCCCCTCTGTATCAGTGAGAGATTCAGGTTTTTCTTGTAATTTATCATATATATGAAGGACTATGTTAATATAATACTTACATTCCATATATGCATTTATTTATGATGTGCACTGTGCCTTATTTTTGTCAATTTTAAAAGACCTGTTTTTTTCCTGTAAATGCTGATGGGAGGGGTGAACAGAGATCTTTCAGTTTCAAATCCAGTCAAGCCAAATCAAGTACAGCTTGCAAATCCCTCCAAAATAACAAGCTAATAACCTCTCTACACAATGTTGCTTACAACTTGTATCTAGAAAAATATTTAAAGATAGATGGCGTGGCTTGTAGTTTTGAACCAATTAAAAGAATGTAAATGAAGTTGTGATTAATGGAAAAATATTCTTAAATAAAGATGGACTCCTGAGCTTTCTCTGTCTTCTTTGAACAAAGATGTGTTTCTGTTACTTAGGTTACTGTCACTGATAATGAATTGGTTTGACAAAATAATGGATCTTGGTTTGGGTTACAACATGTACCCACGCACACAGACGGGTGACAAATTAAAGGTCAAACCAACATAAAGTATCTCTGTGAGGTGTTTGTCCTCCAGATCAGCTTCAGGTCTCCTGAGCATTGATTCTCCTTGTGTGAACAATTCTTCTAAAGATATTTCCTCATTTGGTGTTTGGATGTTGGTCATGCAGAGCTCTGACTAACACGACGCTCCAAAACCTTTCACAGCTTCTCAGTTGGGTTGAGATGTGCTGCGTGTGGAGACCACAGCATCTGATTCACATAGTTTTCATTTTCAACAATCATCATCATCATTTGTCATCCATCCGTAGATCTATGTTAATAAAATACTCACTATCCTTACCTGCAATCATGAAGTTATCAGATTCGGTCTGTACTATAGCGCCCTCTGCTGCCCAGGAATAAATATTAAGAGTGAATGACATTGCTGGAGAAATTGCCCTGAGGCGTGAATGTGAGTGTGAGTGGTTGTCTGTCCTTCAGTGCCCCCGTCTATCTCCCAAGATAGCTGAGAAAGGATCCAGCACCCCCTGCGACCCTGTGTGTCATGATAAGCAGTAGAAAATATTAGACAGATAGGTATAGCTAGAGATATGTTCTCCATACAGCCTGTGTTGAACGACAGAATGTGTTGCTGCTCTTTGTCTAACTACATACATTATAAGAAATTATAATAAAAAAAAGTCAATTGTCATTTTCATTGTAATGGATATCAGAAAAGAGGAGGAAAAATGCATGCCTTTGACTGTCAAGTGCATACGCATGTGAAAGTGACATAGGTATGTAAGTGATTAGTTGAAAATATAACATATACAATATTTGTATGTGAGAATATAAATGTAAGACTTAGAATGAGTCTTTAGTTGTGGAAGATATATTTCATGAGAAAATTAAAAAAAAATCTTCATTTATGCTATGTTATGTTTATGTTAACCAATCTATCATTTCCATGTCTATACTGTATTGGTACACAACTGTTGAGAATCTTTCTTATATATATACAGTGAAGTAACAGTACTTTTATTACATCAAGTATTTGAATACTTTCTACACCACTGAGGATAGAGTGTGATAGTCATATCACACTATCTACAGTGTCATATGTTCATTTGTAATATTGGGCTAATAAATAGAAAATAATTTGACTGACTAGACAAACTAAAAGAATCTGAATACTCAAAGTGTAACATGAAGCATGTTTTTTTTTTTTTATTAAAGCAGGACTGAATTTAATATAAATGATATAAACTAGTCTCAAAGACAAAATCAAATGTACTATTGTGTATGAAACAGCCGGTCAATGAAGCACATTAACACATCTAAACTTCACCGTGTTTTATGGGCGTGGTTGGTTGCATGAAGCTTTATGAAGCTTCATGCTTCATAAAGCTCTTCCATCTATTTTTACTTCACGACCAAGCAGCAGATCTGCTCTCTACAACGCAAACATGGGGAACAAAACCACCAAAGGTTAGTTAATGTCAAACTATATTTATAAAAATCATCATCTCATGGAGAAAAAGGTGACATCTACTCTTATTTTTGCGTTTTGCTTCATCATTTTTATTGAACAAAGAAGAATGAACAGGTTGAATGTGTCTGTTGAAATTTTCTTTGATCCATGTGTCTCATATTCAGGAATTTGTTGGTGACAAAACATTATCTACGAGCAAACTTAAGATCCTGTCTGACAAAACAAAGTTTTTTGAGATTTTATATCGCTGATCCAGAGTCACTTTGATTGCTTTTGTTCTTGATTTAACGCCTCCTCTTGATCTCATTCGATGACTTTATAAAGGTAGACCAACAGAAACTGCATTGTTTGTACGGTATTATTACTAAATGTGTTCACAGATAACAATCTTATGTGCTCAATCAAACCATAATATCGGGCAAAGATGATTGAAAGTGCTGTGAGTTAATATTTTTTTATTTTTTTATACACATCCTGTTGTTCAAAATGAGATTGTCTGAGACAGACGTCATGTCAAAAATTTAAAGGTGAGGTTGAACAAAGTTTCAGATGCTGTTAAAGTATTTTGTCTGAAGCATACTGAGGTCTTAAGATATTTTTATAGAACAGGTTCTGTAGAGCTCCACAAAAGTGTTTTGTCATTGCACTGAACTAAATTTGATTCAAACATGCAGCTTAAATTGTTTGTCCATGTTCAGTTCTTAAATTTCCACAACTCACTACTTTTCTAAATATAATCTTTTTTCCAGCCGCGTTTTGTTAATTAGGTTTCTCTAATTTATAATGAATTGGGTAGACAAACTACAGCAGAGGGATCTGTCAGTATTTAATGCTCTGATATACTGAAATCATTCAAAGTCTGTAAACAGCTGCTATTGTAACGTATTAAAATCTAAATAAAATCAAACATAATAAGCAATGAGATTTAAGATAGCTGGTCTTACATTAAAAAACATCCAAAGTAAAACATATAAAACCATGAACAGGTATTATAATAAGAATGGAGTAAGAAAAGAAAGTATTAACAGAAAAAATGAAAAAGAATAGAGCAAGAACAATAAAAATACAGTTTTTTTTAAACTGATATTTTGCCAGCTTACCACACACTTTAAAGCTTTAAAAACACTGTTTAACAGATCTTAGTTCAGGTGGAAGGAAACTGATGATTTAAAGTGTTTTCTAAAGTGAAAACACTTAAAGTGAGGAGACTGACATTTTATGAAGGAAACGTAAAGTAAAGCTTTAGAAGAAAACAGATACTCTTGTAGTTAATTTAACAAATGTATTTATTGTCTTTATGAATTAATTGAAGCCATCTCTACCAAGCTGCACTCTAACAGTAAAACAGCCTCCTCTGCTGGCAGGAGCATGAATGATGCAGCTGGATGGAAATTACCTGGTAATTGGAGCACAAAAAATATAACAAGGAAAAGCAACAGGAAAAATATTTTCTATGTAGATTTGTTGATTTGTGTATTATCTTTCCATAATGGTACAAAACTAATAATAGTCATTTTTAAGGATAGTTTGCTTTCAATAAGTGGCCAAAGTTTTATTTTATTTTTATTGCCGTTATCTTGGCATCACAAGTTAATTATGTTGTTATCTCGAGATAACAAAACGTTTTAAAAAAAGAGTTCAATTGTTATCTCGAGATAACAACATTAGAAAGGAGAGCAAGCAGCTGTTCTTGCCTTCCAAACTTTAAAGCCATCAGATATATGTAAATTTATAAATCAAGAATCAAGAATCATTTATTGTCACCATGTTTTCACATGACGAAATTAGTATTGTTGACTTCCAGCTTTATATGTATATATTATAAGTAATATAATAATATTAAATATAATATTAAATATATATTTAATAAGTAATAATATTAATAACAATAACGGCAGCAGCAACAACAGCAACAACAACACAACAACAACAACAACAATAATAATAATAAT
>JBAJHX010000062.1:1534683-1547372 GCA_037176925.1 Amniataba percoides | reverse complement strand
TCCCCACAGCATGAATAACTAACATGTCAACAGCCAACAGTATCTCACCGAGTCGCATGTGCTCCACTACCGAGCGAAAACACTTCAGTGTTGTAATTTGCTGCTCTACTGCCAGGACTCCAAATCCTCCTAGTCGGACCAAACACAGAATAAATCTACAGACACAGCTAGTTTAACTAATTCAAATTTTTATCCATATTTATCAATGAAACAATACCTCGATATTTTGCTCCCCGTGCGCGGGCCCCCTCGCTGCGACGGCAGAGACAAAAGAGGAAGTAGCAACTCCCGCAGCTCCCTAAGATCCCGCCCAACTGAGGCTGAACTTGGTATCTAATTGGCTGAACGACTGCATGCTACCTGCTCGGCTAACTCATGCAATGCATGAGATGCTGCATTCAAGCGAACCTAGGAATTTTGAACATTTGACGAACAAATTAAAATAAACAAAATTATTTAATTAACTCTCTCCTAAGTTATCCAGATGTATTAACCCGTTTTGTTACCTGGGTTACATCAGCTTTCTCAGAGTCAGCGAGGACAATAAATAAAGAGTCCACACACAGTATCTGCTGGGCAAGCTCACTGTGCCTCCTCCATGTTGACCTGCAGTGGAAAGAAACACAGAGCAGCATGAAGGATGCAAACTCACAGGGGAGGTATGAAGGTTCACACTTGATGAACAAACACTCCACATCAGGAGAACAGTGCTGCACAATCATTGTCACATCATGACACCAGCCACTGTCAGTGTGAAAACACACACACACCTTTGCTTTGGCCTGAGAGTTGTGTGTCACCGTCCGCTCTGAAAAGTGCGAAGCTGCCAGCTGCAGCGCAGAGTCCGGTATCCATCAACACAGCCATGTCTCTGTGAAGCACAAAAGAGGAAGAAAAGGCTCTGATTTTCACAGCAGACTGAGGAGCAGACAAAAGGCTCAGTCTCTGAAGTTCAGTTTTCCATCAGAGCCAGTACAAGTAGAGCTCATATTTGTTGGAGCAGCAGCTGTATGTAGAACTATACAATTTACTGGATTGATCAGCTGCAGTATAAATAGTTTTTGATGGATTTTTAAAAGTAGGAGCAACAATAACACCAGTAATACTCCTCATATACTGTTGTGTGTTTTTATCCACTAGATGTCACTGAGAGCTCATCGTGTTGTCACAGCGACCATTATGAGCGTCATCTGGATGTATTTGTACTTCCTGTGACTAACCACAGGGTGGCGCGCTTTCTCCTTGATGTTTAAAGTCAGAAGCAGCAGCAGGAGTTACAGCAGACATGATAGACTGACATTTGTGTGAATGTATATGTGAGCTCCAGGTGGGTCGTCATTGTTGGTCTCTGGGCTCAGTTCAGCTGTGTGTGGGTGGAGGGCTCAGTGGAAAAAAGGCTGACAGACAACAAGAGAAAAGACAAACCGCTACAGAGAGGGAGAGGAGCTGATGAGTGTGTACGGCAGCAGATATCAATCTGTTCTCAGGCTTATTAGGACTCATATAAAGTGTTGAGGGTGAATCTATACTTCCTTCCTTTCCTGCAGCAGACGGGCTGTGTGGGTTTCTGCTCTGCAGCTTCCTCACCATTAGCTGAGCTTTTTCACATTAAAAACACAATGACAGTTACAACCGTCGACTCTGCAGAAAGAATCATTGCAGGAACTTCAGTTTGATTTCATCGCTCAGTATCCAAATCCATTTGGCCTCTAATGTACTTATTTGAAATATTTTTGGAAAATAAAAATCATAAAATTGAAAGTAATTAAAAAACACTGTTGTTAATTATTGGCATATGTCAGGCTTTAATAACCTCACCAGACATTTCCTAACTGATGTTTAATATATTGAAAAAAGGAATCACCTTTATGTTTTAACACCATAATAAAAAAAATGACATCAACTAAATACAATTACACTGAGAGGTTAAAGTTAGAAGGAAAAAAATGATGGTTATTATTAGGACTTACTTTAGTTGAATATTAACTCAGTGAAGGTGGAAAATAATTTTGATATATTTATATTTTATAGCAGTTTTTTGATGTCGGCATTTTCAGCCCCAAATGGAGGTAATATTTTTTCATGAGGCCTGGGGGGTATAGTCACAGTAATGATATCAATATTTTACAACCCAATTTAGCTGGAAGAGTTATCATTTTATTGATTTGGAAGAAATAAGCACACTTATCATTTTGTGGACAATTAAAGTTCAGTCTGATAAAGTTGCTGTGTGATAATTTTATAGCATCTGTAGCTTCACAGCAGTTTGTTCATGTGTGTAAACGACAGTGTCATCACCGTAGAGGTTTACATCCACACTGACTCAGTAAAAAAAGAGGATCAACACTGAACCTGGTTTATGTTTATTATCTCTGTGTTTTCTTATCTTTCTTTAGCTTTGTGGTCCTTGTTTAGCTGAACGTTTATGTTCTTATTTTCCTCTACATTTGTTCTTGTTGCTGTGTAAAAATATATTGAGAGCTACTCACAACCAGAGTCAGATTACTTGTAGCTTTCAACATAAATCTTCAGTAAATGCTGATTCTGTTTCTGATTATTCCCTATGAAGACAAACTGAAATCCATGACAATGACAATTAGACAACGCAAAGAAACTTTTTCAATTTATTGAGAAAGGAAAAAAAAGAATTAATTTGGGAAAACATGTCACACATTGAATAATGTATTAAAAATAAAGTCAAGAAGAGCGAAAATACAATAAGATATCTTCCAGAATGCTTCTGATTCAAGTGAATTTTATACAAGTCAAATTTAAAAGTGGCATAAACGAGAGTAACAAGGTAACACTATACTACAGGAATAAACTAAATAACTACAATTATATGTATGTGTATGTATGTATTTATATTTTTCAGATAACTATATCTTACCCCCATCTGCACATGAAAAAATACATTTCATAAACAACATGTCATAACTCAGGGGTCCCCAACCGCCAGGCCACACAAGAAATAATTAATCATTTCCGTTGTAGTTATTATCTGAGTCTGAACAATCTTTTATTTTGAAAAACAACCGTATCCTCTTGGTTACATGTCAGTGCTTGAATGCCCCCTCCCCCCCCGGGCCGCGATATAATTGTCAAGCGTTGACCGGTCCGTGATGATAAAAAGGTTGGGGACCCCTGTCATAACTGATATTTCTTCATGCTGATCAAAGCGATAAATGAGATGAATTGAGGGGATTTAATGGAGAGAAAAGGCGAGCAGAAAACAGTCAGTCAGCAGTTGGTGGACAGTCCGTTGTTTCTGAGGATCCTCAGCAGAAAGAGTCCACAGCAGTACACCAGACTCTTCATGATCAGCACTGTGTACAGCACAGAAAGCAGCTTCACCCTGCACTGAGACTGGAAGGACACTGACAGACAGACAGACAGACACACACACACACACACATAGACAGACAGGTCATCCTTCTCTCCAAACTGTTTCAGTCAGTTCAACTGTATAAATTTCATCAGAACATCATCATATTTTCAGTATAACTTGGATTTCTCCAGAGAGGACAACCAGCAGTGCATGAAGACAGGGTTCAGTGAATATTTGAAGGAAGGCTCAAAGGCCCTTATTAAATACAACAACTCATATAAACCCCACTAAGCTTTTCAGGGGCCCCAAACAGGATCTGATTTTATGATTTTCAAATTAAGAGCTACAATAACAGTTGATAGAATTATAAAACTGAAAATCCAAATATAGAAAGATGCAGGTTATTATGAGTTTTAAATGTGACTCATTGATTTTCTTTTTGCAGACACTTGGAGTCAGAGGAACAACAAGCTAACAAACTCATCTCTGACATATTATGGTCTGTGTGCTGTTTCCTGCTGGGCAGGTCGTGTACAGTGGCTTTATCAGAGCTGCTCTGATGAAAACAGCTGCTGCTGCTGGAAACTCTGAGACTGAACCTGACAGGAAATATGCTGCGAAAACAAAACTAGGAGTAAAAGAGGCTACAAAGCTCCACAGAGCTGCAGAGTTGGTGACAATACTCTGTGGGTTCACAGCTACCAGAGACACCTTTCACTTTACATTCAGTCATTACATTCATTCTTCATGGAGAAACATTTACAGCGGAGCTTTAAGATCGAGTCCTCAAAGGTTTTAAAACACCCTCAAAGCCCCAAATATAGTGTAGTGCTCCTAAAACATGTTATTTGTCATGTGGGTCAGTTGTGCTGTTGAACTGTGCATGTTTGTGTCCTTCAGTGATGAGCAGGAAATGAACAGACTGATATGCAGCCTTGCAGCAGAACATTGGAGCTGTCCATGCAGAGGCAGCAGATGATCTTACAGTCAGCTCGCTGCAGAGCTGGCAGGTCTGCCGGCTCTCTCTCTGTGGGACAGGAGACTGCTGGAGCTGGAAGCTCTGAAACACAAGAGGAGTGAAAAAGAAATGTCAGCGCTCTGCTCCTCTGCTCTCTTTGACAGCGTCCCCACATGAAGCTGAATCACTGCTGAACACAGTCACTGAGCCTTCATCACCTTGTTCTGTGGGAGCCTCCACTGTGCCCCCCTCGTGCCGGACGTAGCAGCGGTATTTAACTGTGCTGCTCTCAGGCCGATGGACCAGCAAGATGGCGGTGGCACGTCCCGACTCTCTGAGCTCCAGCTGGTCTCCCTCAGCATGGGGCAGCTCCTCCAGACGACCATTCTCCTTTTGTTTTTTCCAGGAGGAAACATGGCTGAGGCCACACACAGCAGGGAGCTCTCCCCCTCCAGGTGGGCTCTGGATGCTGCTGGGTACACGCTCACCACGGGCTTCACTACCTGCTCATCTGAAGTTTGACAGCAGCAACAAGCAGCACACACACATTCACACAGTCAACAGAAGCTTCCAGCACTGCAATGCATTCAGTCTGATCTGACTACATGATCACTAAACTACTCATCAATCCAGCACAAACTTCACTACATGTACTGGGAAACATCTGGTGTCTTCAGATGATTTATTAATCAAACTAACTGATCAGCCTCCACCCAGATATGTTTTTGTACTCAGGACAACAATGTGCCATGTGGGAATAAAAACACCCAGAAAAATCAGATTTCTGTTGAACAGTTTGGTGAAAACATGCCATATATGTGTTAGAAAAATTGGATTAGAATAATCTCATAATCTCTGTCCATTCTGTAATAATTCAGGTTGATTTTATTCAGTGAAACTTGATTTTTATTTTCTGGACTCTTTTCATTCTGTCTGCAGCCTCAGGAAAAAGCCGGTTGTGAAACAGCTTCCACATTTTCTGCTTTTGTAGAAGAAATACAACATGTTTGTATGAATCATGTTATTGTCTTCATGTTGTTCTTTACTTTGAGCCTTTTCCACTCCACACCTCACAAATGCTCTTCAGGAATATAGATCAGAATAAAACATGGATTTTAACCTCATCACTTCTCCTTCTTCATAGCTTGGTGCACATGCTGATATTTTAAAACAAGTTGTGTTGATTTTCAAGCTTTTCAATAATCACATTTCTTTGAGTCTTTTCTGCCGCTGCACCGCATGTGGCTCTGCTTCCTGAAAGGATGTTCTCACCACAAACTGCCGCATTGTACAAACTCCAGCTGCTCCTGTGATTCATGTCATCACATATTAGAAATAATACTAAATCAAATATTTCTAAATGGGAGGCTGTGAGGGTCAAACGGCAGCACAGCATTCATATATATAAAATACAATTTTCAGTACAAATTATTACAGCATGTATAGTGTGTTATATTTTTACCAGAGTATGCTCCACTGCAATGAGAACAAACCTAATCAATAAATCTATTTTAGAGATTTTAACCTTGAAATGAAACACAATCACCTCGACGTGTCCTGATATGTCAGATGAGAAAGAGAGAAAAGGTTATAGTGAAAGAAAATAAGGTAATACTTTAACATAACATTACTTATAAGAGCATTAATAAAACCATAAGTACAGGGTGACCCCAAAAAACGGGAATTTTTTAAGTCCGTATTGTCTAACGTGAGCAAGTGGCAGCACTACGAGACAGTGACCTTGAGCAAATAAACACACCCCATTTTAGTAACTATGGATCAGTGGAACGGGCAACAGCGTGCGTTCACCATAAAAATGTTTTATAAATACGGTGATAGTTTGACAGCTGCGCAGAGGGAGTTCTGACGTTTTTACAACTTAGGACGTCACAGTGGAAATTCCATCATTGTTTCTTAAATGGCATGTTTTAAGGTTTCAATTACTATGAATAAAATATTTTTCTTGCATCACTCTTGGTTTTATTGGATTGTTAAAAAGTTCCCTTTTTTTGTGTCACCCTGTATATCGGCTTGTATGTATGATAACGAACACATTATTTTTAGCATCAATTACTTTTCAAAAAATATTTTCAGAAGTTATATTAAAATTCATACACAAAGTTTTGCATAAAGTTTTATCGTAAATGTTTTGGTTTATGTAACACAATTAAATAAGTGCACAAGTTTTTATTTATGGTAAAAAAGAATTTAACGTAATAAATTTCTAAAACCCTTCATGCATTATGTCCTTTGATAAAAACATCATATTAAATGTTTATACAGAGACAAACATTTTTTTTTACCTTTTAAAATACACTGTATAAACAGTAGTCAGGGTTTTCACTTTCAGTATTTCACAGCACATTTGCAGAAATATATTAAAATATCTTTAACATCACAGATCATCCTGATTTTAGAAAACTACTAAGAAGTTATATATTTTTTCTTCTCTACATTTTTTTTTTATCTCATGCAGAAATAAAGAATAACTTGAGTTGTGCAGTGAGATTTATATATCTTTTCAGGAATTATGAAGCTTTTTATGGAACAAGAGCTGCAGGCTGCAAGAATTCTCTACTAATTATGAACAAACTAACATGTAAAGCCTGAAGCAGCAGAAACTATTTAAAACACATTTTCAACTTGTTCAGTAAAACAACCGAAGGAAAATGAATGTTTATTCTTACCTGTTACATAGAATTTAGTCCCAGAGCCATAGATCAAGTAGCTGTTTCCTCCCACAGTGACAGAGAGTAATACAAAAACCTGATGCTGCTTAATGTGTCAGCTGAGGTGGAGTCCAAATTATGACACAGGATCATATTTCAGCTCCATGATTTATTGCACATCTCGAAATAATGTACAAAACTGCCAACTTAGTATTTTAACTCCTCCAAACCCAGTTATCTACTGGCAATGAAGCTTCAGACAGTTGAGCACTTTGCTGAGATTTGTGCATTGAAGACAAAGATGGCATTATACAATATGACCTAAAAAAAAAAAAAAGTAAATGTGTCTTTTGCCTCCTTTCATCAGGAGCTATATAATTTGTAAAGTAATTGTGGTATCTCGGTTTTGGATTTTCTGATATGCATTGTTTTATTTGCACTCTAGGGGGCTATCTAGAGTTATGATCAGGGCAGAGTGCCATTCTTGGAAATCGAGTTGAATGCTCCAGCTACAGGCCTTTTTCACTTATAAATGCAGATTTAAAAATATATGCAAAGTTACTGGCCTGGCAGCTTCAAAGTGACATGACAAAGTTGGTTCATAGTGACCAGACAGGTTCATAAAGTTTTGATTGGCAACAGATAATGTTGGAAGATTATTACATGATATAAATGGTCCTCAAAAAGTTCCCCATATGTTGTCCTGTCACTAGGTGAAGGCCTTTCACTCCCTGGAGTGGCCTTTTTTGTGGTCAGTGCTTGAGTTTATGGTGTTTGTCATGATGTTCATTAATATGATTAAGGTGCTGTATTAAAACCATGGTTGTCTAAAACCAGCCGTGGTGCTTTCCTCCCTTACGTATTTCGACAGAATCAAGATCTGTTCTCTGTTATTTGCACTTTTTCTTGAACTGATGACACAGGCCATCTGCAGCTCAACCACAATCCCTCAATTTTCCATTACAATAACACATCGTCACGTCTCACTATACGCTGATGATGTTTTATTGTATTTAAACAACCCAGTGCAATGTATCCCATACCGGAGTCCAACATGCACTGGGAGCAAGTCTGACTTACTGCCGACAATGCGAACCAAGCTCCTGCTCCGGACTTCATACTCGCGGAGCACCCCCCACAGAATACCACGAGGGACACGGTTGAATGCCTTCTCCAGATCCACAAAGCATATGTGGACTGGTTGGGCAAACTCCCATGAAGCCTCAAGCACTCTGTGGAGGGTATAGAGCTGGTCCAGTGTTCCACAACCAGGACGAAAACCACATTGTTCCTCCTGAATCCGAGGGTTGACTATAGGCCGAATTCTCCTCTCTTGACTATCGGCTGAATTCTCGGGGAGGCTGAGAAGTGTGATCCCTCTATAGTTGGAACACACTCTCCGGTCCCCCTTTTTGAAAAGAGGGACCACCACCCCATTTTGCACTCCAGAGGCACTGTGCCCAACCTCCATGCAATGCTGCAGAGGCGTGTCAGTCAAGACAGCCCCACATCCACACCAGGCACCTTGCCACAGAGGAGCTGGTGAACTTCAAGCAACAACTTCGAGCTGCCACATCAACAATGGAGGCAGAGAACATGGTCCACTCAGACTCAGTGTCCCCAGCCTCCCTCAGAATCTGGGAGAAGCTCTCCCGGAGGTGGGAGTTGAATACCTCCCTGACAGAGGGCTCAGCCAGACGTTCCCAACACACCCTCACAAAATGTTTGGGTCTCCCAGATCTGTCCAACTTCCTCCTCTGCCAGCGGATCCAACACACCACCAGGTGGTGATTGGTTGACAGTTCAGCCCCTCTCTTTACCCAAGTGCCTAAGACATGCGGCCAGATGAAACGACAACAAAGTCGATCTTCGACCTCCTGCCTAACGCAAATCCGGGCAACATAACGGTCCTTGTTGTTGACTTTTTCATTAAGGGCCTCTGAACTGCTCTTAGTCTGTCCCGTCACCTAAGACCTGTTTGCCATGAGAGACCCTACCAGGGGCATAATGCCCCAGACAACAGAGATTCCAGGATCATTCGGGCACACAAAGCCCATTTGTGAAAATTTGCCAACAACATCAGCATCCTAATAACCTACTAGAGAGACAAAATCCTGAGCTCACGTGTGTCCAAGATTTGTCTTTTCAAATGTCAGAAAGTGAAATCGGCTGAAAGCTGTGAAACAACAAGTGCCGCTGGAGGTGTTTTCATGAAAAGCAGTCAGTATTGTGAGGGAGGAACAGATTTTATTCAGCAGTATAACAAAAATGTGAGTCTTTATCTGCAACATTGGCTTGAAATCTGTTTTCTTCTACAACATTTTATTGCAGTGTTACTTTGAAAAAAGCTGCATGTTTGTTATTTGAGCTTTTTGTCTGTAATCTGTTTGTACTTTTCTTCTTTTCTCTTTATTGTGTTTCATCATTGTGCTTCTGTGTTGCAGGTTTGTCTTCACTGTGTGGAACAACAATAAAGCTGCTGGAATATCTGATCAAAATATCAATAAATATAATATGAAATAAATCCTGACAGCAGTGAAAAACAGAAATCCCTCAGTTCAGTCTTGTCTGTCATCTGTTATCAGTCTAAATGTTTCTGTGTCTTTCTTCTGAAACCAGAATACAACACTAACACTATCACACTCATCAGTTCATCCACAGCTGAAGGAGACTTTCTGACCGACTCTCCTGGTCAGTGTTAAATCCTCCTGAACCAGCTCTGCTGCCATGGCAACCAGCACTGTGGAGAAACAGACAGACAGATGAAGGTCAGTGTGATGCTGGTTGTTACAGGTGGACTTTGCTGGCTCCTGATTGGCTGGAAACACTCACCTGAACACAGACAGCACAGAGCAGCAGCTGGGAGGAAAAGCATTTTGTGCAGTGTTGTGTCCTCTGGTGAACCTGGGGAGAAGTGGTGCTCTGAAGCAGCTGAGCCGAAACAACGATGAGCTGTGAGATCAGACCAGGGCCACGTGGTTTCTAACAGGTCCTCAGACCTCCCATCAGCCCTTGCGGCCCACAGATAAGGCTGCTGCTGTTGATTGACAGCTCGGCTCAAGCTGTGTGCTTTTCCCTTTTCATTTATTCACATTTATTTTCTATTCTGTTCTTCAGTCTCTTCATTAAAGCTTCATTTCTGTCATTGACTTTCATCATTTCAGGCTCTCCACTCTGCACTGACGCCTGGATAATTACAGTCACAAGTTTTTGGATTTGGAGGCGACAACAGTGTAGATATGTTCCAGTCAAAGTGGAGAGTTGGACTTTGATTCCTGATACGTTTAAAGAAATAAAACCTCCAAATGTCTTTGGATAAAAATGATTTGTCTCATGCATTTGATTTTGACAAGATGAGGATTTAAGACACAGAATAAAGTCATTTTAACGATCAAATGTTTTTAATAAGAAATAAATAAAAAAATCACAATAACAAATTATTGAATTTTTAGTCTTTTTGTTCAGTTTCATAATTATCTGTACTTCTTGTCTTTCATCTGCAGTTTGAATGTAAATATTCTCATATTGATTTAAATTTGCATTATAATTGTTGTTTTGTAAAATAAAGGAAAACTATAGCTAATGTGGAATCATTAAATACCAACCAATCATACAAACTCAAACAACTGACAGAAAAAACAAAAAAAACTGAAATATCCAAAAACATTCAAGTCAGCAGTTTTAATTTTCATTTTTTTAATATATATTGATTTTATTTTCTAAATAGAAGTAGATAGAAAAGATAAGCTGTCCCTGTATCTACATGTTCAGCACACATGACTGACTGAACCGAACCAAAATCACAAATCTCTATTTATGATTCAATATTTGATAACATATTTCATATGCTGAATAAGAAATTTTAAATATCATAAATGACTTAATGAGAGAACTTTTTTCTTCATTCCTTTAAATAATTTTTGGTTCCTAAAATAATATCAGTCTCTCATGAGTTGAAGTTGTCTTTTTTATTTAGAACAGGCAATTTGATGCTTTATCAATTTGTCTCTCAAAATTTCATATAATGAGAGAATTGTGCTTTCAAAATTATAAATGAATGTGTTCAACTTTGTTCTCAAATTATTATAAAAATTCCCACAAGAATAAAAATAATCCTGTTTTTAGAATTAAAGTGTATCATAGTGTACTTGATTCATATTGATGTGTTGAAATATTAAATGTCAATTAAGAAATAACAATTTAATATTTGAATTTTAGTATAAAGAACTTTATTTCTACCTTTACTATAGTAATTTGTTTTCTGTTGGGTTCATGATTTTTATAGAATAAAGTTAATAGGGTGGAAAAATTTTACCCTACGGGTAATTTATATTCAGCCAGTTAACCTTCTTTTGTCTGTTTTTGTTGCATGTTTCTGTGCCTTAAAGAAATAATTAAATCATCTGTCAAAGAACATTTATTTATATATTTATAACATATATTTTATCATTCATTGTTTATGCTTCCTGTGTAAAATGTTTATGTTGCACTGGGGACATGATGACATTAAGTGCATACAAAAAGAGTCAATACAGTAAAAAGAGTGTGTAAAAGAGTTAATGTGCATTATTCTGTGTTTCTGGGATTTTGAAACCATAATCTGTTATTTAAAACTTTTTTACTCTTATTTGAAGTATTTTAAATAAAATGTGGGTAAGTGATTCATGGGGAAAGATATCTTGCTGCTTAAGAAGAATGACCCACATATAACTTCATAAGTTCACATATGCTCACTAACTATACAAATCCATTACATCATGATAAAAGTGTAAGAGTTATGTTGGCATATTTTTGATTTACAACACATAAACACACTCATGATTTTCTAAACAGTTAATGAATTTGCTGTGTTATTTTAAAGCTCCCTCTGTTTGTTCATGTGTGTAAACAACAGTCTCATCAGCGTAGAGGTTTTTTACAGTGCACTGTTTTTTCAGTTTATTGAGCATGTTACACTGAATAAATTTGACAAAGCTGATACATGCTGCATAATGTATAAAAAGGAAAGTCCCGAACACAGAAAATACAATAAAATATCAACCAGAATGCTTCTGATTCAACTTAATTTTGTACAAGTCAAATTTGTGTGTTTAGATGTACTTATCTTTCTCAGATAACTGTATCTTACCCCTATCCGCACATGAAAAAATACATTTCATAAACAACATGTCATATTTGACATTTCTGCATGCTGATCAAAGCAATAAATGAGATGAATTTATGAGATTTGATGGAGAGAAAAGGCGAGCAGAAAACAATCAGTCACCAGTTGGTGGATGGTCCTTTGTTTCTGAGGATCCTCAGCAGAGAGAGTCCACAGCAGTACACCAGACTCTTCACTATCAGCACTGTGTACAGCAAACAGAGCAGCTTCACCAGGTACTCAGATGGGGGAGGTTGTGACCAAGCAGAAACCTCTGAAACACAAAAAGAGAGAAAAAGAAATGTCAGCGCTCTGCTCCTCTGCTCTCTTTGACAGCGTCTCCACATGAAGCTGAATCACTGCTGAACACCGTCACCGAGCCTCCATCACCTTGTTCTGTGGGGGCCTCCACTGTGCCCCCCTCGTGCCGGACGTAGCAGCGGTATTTATCTGTGCTGCTCTCAGGCCAAAGGACCAGCAAGATGGCGGTGGCGCGTCCCGACTCTCTGAGCTCCAGCTGCTCTCCCTCAGCAGGGGGCAGCTCCTCCAGACGACCATTCTCCTTTTGTCTTTTCCAGGAGAAGCGGACCA
>JBAJHX010000062.1:1499925-1512336 GCA_037176925.1 Amniataba percoides | reverse complement strand
CCAAACAAATGGTCCCCACCATAAAGACCAGATGTCAGAGATCACAGAGCTATTTAACCTAGTAATGGAAGTCCCATTCAACCTAATTGTTTTATTACTAAATGGAATTTCAGACACTACACCACGATGATGGAATGGAAATCTAGCTTCAATGAGCCAGAATTATCAAAAAAAGCCAGGATTTCCCTTAATCCAGCTTCATGGAATACCCCACTGATTGATTTAAGGATATCAACAGATGGATATCGGCGAGCCTTTTATGTTTAAAGCATACTGTGTGTAAACTAGATTCTGTGTAAATTATATTCTGTTTCAAGTATAGTCTGTTTAAAATTATGTATCTCCAAATAAAATACTTACAGAAATGTTAGTTTCCTCCAGTCGTCTTGTTTGAGCTTAAGTTCATGCGGCGGCATCTCCACCGACAAACCCTTTTAATTAAAGTTGTCAAGTTAATTCAAAAACAAAAAGTCAAGTTAATTAATGTTTCCCAATATTACAAATGACAAATTTCCCTCAAGGGTTTTTACTTAGGGTTTTAGCTCATGTGTATTTCCATCAATCATTGCATGGGACATTATTTATTTCACTGAATTTGTATAGATTTATAACTTTGCTCTTAAATTTGAAATAAATGTAACTAAAACTAAATCTTACATTAGTGTTAAACTGATTCCAGACTCCTCCATTGTTCCTGAAAGGCTCTCCATTCACCACCAAGACCAGACAACACAATTAGGGAGGAAGTGATGCTCAGATGTGGAGATTGTTTCTACAGACTGTTCTTTGGACCTGGAGCATCTCATGATCAGATGCTGACCGCATTATCTCCTGAGGGAGTTTACATCGGTTGCCATGACAGCAGTGTATGATCCACCACATGCCTACCCCAGCAAGGCCATGGATGAGCTGTATGGAATAATTATAGGACAGAGAACTCACAGCCAGAGGCTGTGTTTATTGTCGCTTCAGATATTAACAATGCCAGTCTGAGGAAATCTTAGCTGATGTATCTCTAAGACATCAGCTGCCCTACACATGGTGAGAATACACGCCTATTTTGCACACCTTTCAGGAAGTATATAAGGCTCTCTCTCATGACCCAGAAACTTAGATGTGACAGACCAGGTGCCTCAGACCATTCCGTCCAACAAATCAAACTGGGCTCTACATTACTTATTTAGTAGGACAACAACATACAGTTTCACACAAAAGTGAGCGAAGTAAGTAAAAGTAAATCAGTCAATGTACAGCTTGTATAACAGTGTAAATACCCTCTAAGTGAAAATGTCCAAATTGTGCCCAATTTGCCATTTTCCCTGTGACTCATTAGTGTTACAAGGTCTCAGGTGTGAATGGGGAGCAAGTGTATTAAATTTGGTGTTATTGTTCTCACACTCTCTCATACGGGTCACTGGAAGTTCAACATGGCATCTCATGGCAAAGAACTCTATGAGGATCTGAAAAAAGAAAATAGTTGCTCTCCATAAGGTGGCCTAGGCTATAAGAAGATTGCCAACACCCTGAAACTGAGCTGTAGCATGGTGGCCAAGACCATACAGCGTTTTAACAGGACAGGTTCCACTCAGAACTGGCCATGGGTCATGGTCAATCAAAGAAGTTGAGTGCACCTGCTCAGCATCAGCGCTTTTGAAAATAGACACACGAGTGCTACTAGCATTGCTGCAGAGGCTGAAGGGGTGGGGGGGTTAGTCGGTCGGCACTCAGACCATACGTAGAGCATGATCCCGCTCCCTATGGAAATTCAGCGGTAAGACAGTATTCCAACATGTTAACAACCCTGGCCAAGCATGTCTACATGTTACATTGTATCAAAGTGTCATATCTTCAGTGTTGTTGCATGAAAAGATATAATATAATATTTACAAAAATGTGGGGAGTGTACCGTATTTTCCGCACTATAGGGTGCACAGGATTATAAGGAAGCAGATGATAAAAAATGTGTTCATTTAAAACTAAATGGTTGTAAAATGTATAACTAGGTTAATCCAATGCTTAATTAAATGTACTTACCTTGTACCTTGTGCCTTGAATTAGTGTGTTAGAATTTAGAATTAGAATTAGAATTTGGTTTTTCACCTACTTCTGGTTTAAATAAATGGAAAAAATGAGTGAAATCCTGAGTCTGGTAAAGTCCTTTCTTTGTGAAGTGTGGGAGGCCATGACTTTGTAAAGACACTTGACGGTGAAAAAACGCCCATGAACAGTGACTAGCGAAGACTCCACTTGCAGGCACAACCAAGAGGGAGAAGACTCTAGTTGGGGCCTAGAGGATGAAGCCTGCTATCGGTCAGCCGGAGAGAGCAAAATGGCCAGGTCAAAGTCACTCAATGAACTGAAAGTAGAGAGGACCACAGTTAAGAGACCTTTTTCCCGTCTTGCCAATAGCATTACAAAGACCCACATGGAGATGTCTGTGGAAGAGTTACCAGAGAACTTCGAGAAGCTTACACCGAAGGGCTCCAGAGTTATGGAGGTAAACAAAGATATGGAGGCTGCTTACTTAGCAGAGTGCAAGGCAGCAACTACAGAGAACCTGAATGACCTACAGAGAGAAGAGAGAGATAGAATGTGAGGAAAAGATTAAAGAAGTTAAGCTCCTACTCCCAAGACTGGCCACATATGGAGAAAGAGAACTGTCCCTGGCTCTACAAGTTGCAGAAGCTGAGTGCAAGAACGTCTCCTCCACTCAGCTAGACACAACTCTGGAGGCATGAGTTTATGCTGACCCACTTGGAGAAGTTGGTACACAAAGCAAGAGAAGCACACTAGAACTGGAACTGCTGAGCTCCACCTGCTGAGCAAAAAGATTTTGATTGCCATAAAAGAGGGCTTGAGGTGCATCTTCCCAGGCTGGTGTTGCAAAAGGCTACCCTCATCAAATCAGCAATAATAAAGGAGGACACTAAAAAAGAATCCATCTCAGGTCGCAGCAAAGCTCCTGTAGCTACAATAAAGCTGAAAGCCACAGCCCAACCAACGTCTTCTGGCAACAAGCAAGACTACTACAGATGAAGGAAAGAATGGGAGGCTCTGCAGAAGCAAGGTGAACTGACTGGCTCAAAAGAGATGACGAAATTTCAACTGCTCGATAGCTTCGATGAGAAGGTGGCCAAAGATCTACATCTGTCAGCATACAGCTCATCAGATGAGATCTTCCGAGTCCTGGACAACCGGTTTGGAAACCAAGTCCACATTGCACTCGAGATCGTCAAAGAGCTATAAGTAACTCCACTAGTCACGAGCAGCCAGCCAAGAAAAATCATAGAGCTCGTCCAAGCTGTGGAAAAGGCCCTTTATAATTTAAATGAACTGGGAAATGCAGGTGCTATAAAGAACCTACAAGTGACTAAATCCATCAAGAGCAAGCTCCCAGAAACTCTGAAGAAAGACTGGCTCACCCATGCTGCCCCCATGCACCCATGACGATGGAAACGCTGTGAACTATGAGAACCACTTTGAGAAGCTCATCATGTTCTCATCATTCTTGTGAAATCACAAGAATCCAGTTATGAACAACTAGATCAGCTGAGAGATGTTGAACCCACCAAGGAGAAGACCAAGTTCCAGAAGTCCAGCAGTGATACAACAGGCTGTATCATCTGCGGTGACCCAAAATACAGAAAGAAACTGTATTCTGCAGAAGGTTTAGGGCCAACCTAAAGCCATTGGAAAAAAGGGACGCAGCACAACAACTATGCACTTCTAAGAGATGCCTTGAAGTCCACAACAGCAACTATTACAGAAAAACTACTTACCTGTGCAGGAATACAGAGTGCAAAGACCAACACCACTATCTTCTCTGTCTCCTTGCCAGATCCCATTCCCAAAGAACACCCAAATCCAGTCCAGTGAGAGCTGAGGGCAAAAGATGCACTTTTGCAAAACCCAAAACAATACAACTCCTGATTAGCCACAAAGGTCAGCTGGTACCCCACAAAGTTCATTCTGTCAGTGACCTGGAGCTCTGGGATAGCCCGCTCAGCAAGACCATCAGAGGCACGCACCCGGACCTCTGAAGAAGACACCTTAGTGGCCCATACATCAAATACACACTTTGCAAGATCCACAAGAACTGCAGCAATCAAGTACGGTGAACTCAGCTGCAAAGTTACCCAAAAACAGGAGGGTGGTTGGGGCCACATTTCTCAGAACAGAAAAGCAGCTGGTGAAGGAACCAGAGTGGACGTTGGTCTGTGCTTCACAAGTCCATGAAATGGTTAATCGCAAAGCTGCAGTACAGTCATCCAAAGAAGTTAGGCAGAGCTGGACTGGGCTACTGTGGTACATAAGTTACCTGATTGCACCAAATCCACATTCTGTCTCCACCCCAGTGAGGATAGTGTGGAACAGCAGCCAGAAGCACAGAGGCCACAGAGACGACATACTGATCAAAGGTCCTGACGTCCTAAACACGATTAGACCTGTCCTGCTGAGATTCCGAGCTAGTGTCTTTGCTGCCCTTGGTGACATCCATAAGGTGTACAACTCTGTCTGGTTGGAGAGAGAGAGATCCAACGCAGGTTCCTATGGCGTGACACTGAGGATGCTGAAATAGAAGATTTAGCCATAACAAGAGTCAACATTGGAGACAAACCTGTTTTACCCCTTTTCCACCAAAGCGGTTCCAGGGCTGGTTCTGGGCTAGTGCTAGTTTTATTCTTTTATGTTTCAGGCAATTTCTAGCTGTTTTATGAGCCACCATTACAAATGGCTCACATCAGTATACACTGTTAACGCCAGAAACGCTGGGCCTGCTTGGATAACATTAGCAACAGATAGCTAGCAACCCGTGGTAACAATAGACAAGGTTAGCATGCTGCTTCCAACGTCAGTTAGCCTTTTGCTGAACAAAGCTCCAACACTGTGTAAATTGTGATACACAAGTTTGTGTTGCAAAGTACTGATTTATTGTTTTTGTTGTTGTTTAAAGAGCTGCCATTGAGGATACTGATGATACGGACCAAGAACTTCCCCCACCACGGCATTGCAGCTCACCACAGCGCTGCAGCTCACCCGCACCATCAACAACGATTTATTGTTAACTCATGCAAGTCTACCTGTCACTAAAGCCTTAATACACATAATATATATATACACATAGTATAATAACACATACACAACATGGACCATGTAAACAGCAAATACAAGTCCAACGTGTTATATGTATGTATATGTAAATGAGGGAACCTACTTTTGTCTTACTATATAAGCATAATGTAAAAATATATATCAGTGTGCTGTTGTATACTAAGAGTATGTTGTATAGAAATATAAAGAAGTATATACTTGCAATAGACAATATTTGAGACAGTTGTTTGTTTTGTACACAGGAAAGAGGAAGCGTGACGACAGCCAGGAGCTGCTGCACTACCTGGAAAGGGCAGATGAGAGGTTCTTGCAGCACAGCAAGGACATGAATGACGCCTTGCTTCGGAAGATGGAAGCGGACACCAGTGTTACAGGCCTCGAAAACAAGTCACCTGTTACAGAAGATGATTCCTGTTTACACAGGGAAAGAAAGACACAGCAGTCTTCAGTTGCACTCACCATAGCAGGCTGTTCACTGTCTGAAGAACGGCAACCTGACGCCGTGTATTGAAACATCGCTCGCTAAAGAGGATACTCCCCCTTGTGGCGGAATTAGAATCACACACTCTACTTTAACCTAAAGAAAAACACATTAGATCTGTCTCATTTCCATGAAAAAAAACATACAAAATACAATAATTCAAAAATTTGTGACCATACACATTTGTAGGTGTCACACACTCCTCAACAAAAAATAAAATGGCTCCTGACATTTTACCCTTTTAACTCATTTACACAATATCACTCATCATTGTCAAAACTTAAACTGCTGCCCTTTAATGACCTCTTAACAAGTATAGATGGGCATGTTATAATATGCTGGAAAGGCATTACATGGCGGTGTCAGGTAAGGTACTGGAATGCAATGTGCTATTTGGACTGTATAAGGTGTTGGGGGGTATGGCTGCATGCCCCAAGGTGTCACGTGTGGTGTCTCATAGACTACTGCACTATTGACTGATGGTTGTGCCTGAAATGAGGGCTGACCTAGAGTGTTGTAGGTGAAAAGTGCTGTTGGTCGTCTATCTCTAGTCGACCTCCTTAGTGTCTGTTTGTCAGGTTGAGGGGCCAGGCCAGGTCCAGCATCCGTGTCCTCTGAGACAGGCTGCACGGTTTCACTTTCACTCCCTGTGCCAGGCGGCTGAACAACCCCGGGCTCGGCATCACTCACATTTTCCTCCTCTTCAGCACTACTGTTACCTTCGATGATTTGTTCATCACATCGGTCATGTTCAGTTTCTCTCTGTATCCTCATTGATTTCACAGGTGTTCTCTCCACATGTATTAGTCCTCTTTCATTTACAGGTTTTCCAGAACTGAATGTCTGACCTGGTTGAGCAGGAGTTGACTTCCTCGAGGAAACACAGGTTGGTTCACTGGTAGGTACGACACTCTTTCTGTTTCCAGTTCTCAGGTTATATCTGAGCTCATAGTAAGTGGACTCATCATCATCATCAGAACTTGTTCCACTGCTCTGTTGCAGTTCCTTTTCTCGTTCAGCAGACCTTTTACTGATCTTCCGGTTTAGTGATGTTTTCACTTTCTCTTTTGTTACAGGCAGGTCAACAGGTAAATCATTGACGAGATGCAATAAGTTACGATGCAGGACTCGTGACTTGTTCTTATCCATCACTGAGACCACCTTGTAGACTGGACTGTCTCTGATTTGTTCTGTCACAACATACACAGCATTTTCCCAATATGCTCTTAATTTACCAGGACCACCTCTTTCGCTCAGGTTTCGTACTAGCACCCGGTCTCCCGGTTGCAGCACCACTCCTCTCGTGTGTTTGTCATAATACTTTTTCCCACGTGCACTTGAGTTTTTGCTGTTCTCTGAAGCTATCCGGTATGCCTCTGCCATGCGCGCCACCCACTTCTCAGCATAACTCCTTGCTGTCTGAGGCTCCGTGTCTGTGGTCAATCTGAACAACAGGTCTATTGGCAAACGTGGGTGTCGGCCAAAGAGCAAAAAGAAAGGTGAATACCCAGTTGCTTCATGGCGCGTGTTGTTGTAAGCATGGACAATCTGGGGAAGATGTTCTTTCCATCGTTTCTTCTCCTTCTCGCCCAGGGTTCGCAGCATCTGCAGTACAGTGCGGTTAAACCGCTCGGCCGGGTTACCCTGGGGGTGATAGGGGGTTGTGCGTGAATGTCCCACCCCACTCATTTGTTGCAGAGTTCCGAAGAGCTCATTCTCAAACTCGCGACCCTGATCATGGTGGAGCTTTGAGGGATAGCCGAATCTGGGAATATAGTCATTAAAAATCTTTTCCGCTGCTGTTTTACCAGCTTTGTTGCGTGTCGGGTAGGCCTGTGCGTATCTAGTAAAGTGATCTACAACTACTAGAATATACTGGTAGCCCCCCTTGCTGGGTTCTAGATGCAGGAAATCAATGGAAACGAGCTCCATGGGTGAGCTTGTACTTATGCTGGACATTGGGGCTCTTATCTGAGTCACTGGTTTCTTTTGTTTGACACATGGGCACTGTCTGGTGACATAAGCTTCAATCTCACGTCTCATGTACGGCCAATAGAACCTTTGCCTTGCCAAACTGAGGACCCTTTCTACCCCAACATGACCCATGTTGTCGTGCAAGTGCTTGAGGACCAATGGCTTAAAGCTAGCTGGCAAAACTAGCTGACGTCTCTCTCCAGTCTTACGATACAGGATCCCATCCTCAATGTGAAGCCTGCGCCATTCATGCATCATTTTCCTGACCATGCCTGCCATATCCTGTTTCATGTCCTGTGTGGGAGTCTGGCCAGAGTCTTTCATTTTTAGGATCTCACCTATTACAAGGTCTGTCCTCTGGGCCTGTTGCAGTTCAGCGAGGTCAATGGGTTGCAGAAGTTCTCTGCTCCTTAGCTCGTCCTGGTCATTTTGTGACAGAGCCAGGGCAGCAACCCAGGCGACGTCTCCCTCTTTGCCTGCCCTGCAGCCTTCCCATGTGGCAGCAACCGTCTCTCTAGGCAGCTCCTCTGTACACTCCAAAACAAAGGTGTTAATATCAAGTGGGCATCTTGACAGAGTGTCTGCATCAACATTCGCTTTGCCCGGTCGGTAGCGTATATCAAATCTAAAATCAGACAGTTCACCCACCCACCGGAAACCCACAGCATTCAACTTAGCAGTACGCATCACATACGTTAAGGGATTATTGTCGGTGAAGATGGTGAAGTGGGGCGCGTAGAACAAGTAGTCCCTAAATTTCTCACAGACGGCCCACTTAAGAGAACTCTAGTTTTCCCGAGTGGAGCCTATAGTTCTTTTCAGCTGGTGTGAGGGTTCTCGAGCCGTATTCAATCACCCGGAGTTTACCACCCTGGCTCTGGTAAAGGACTGCTCCCAACCCTTTATCGGACGCGTCGGTGTGGAGCACAAATGGTAGCTCAAAATCGGGATAGGCGAGAATAGGGGGGTTAGCCAGCATGTCAATTAACCTACACAGTGTCTCCTGGTGGGTCTCAGTCCACTGGACTGGTGTTCTGGACGGCAACTGCGCTCCCTTACCCTTCTGTCCACCACACCTCCCTTGAGACTGCTCTTGGTTCCTCTTTGGCTGCAAAAGCTTGTAGATGGGCTGTGCCAGCCTGGAGAAATCTTGAATATATGAACGATAATAGCTCAAAAACCCAACAATCCTCCTCACATCTCCAACAGTCGCAGGTTTTTCCTTCCTTAAGGCATACACTGCCTCCAAGTCCTTAGGTTCAATGCGCACACCCTCGGCCGAGACCAGACGACCTACATATCTGACCTCTTGTTTGAACAGGTCGCATTTCTTGGGCCTGAATTTGACCCCATGACTCTGTAAGGCTCTCAGGACCTTTCTCAGCCGTTCCACATGTTCTTCGAAAGTATGAGCATAGCACAGGATGTCGTCCAAATACGGTATACAACACTCATCACGAAGGGGGGAAAGCATCTCTTCCATACTGCGTTGAAATGCAGCGGGTGCATTTGTCAACCCAAAGGGGATACGTACCCATTCGTAAAGACCCCAGGGGGTAATGAACGCGGTCAGGTGGCGTGACCCCTCAGCGATAAACCCCTGGTGGTAGGCCTTCCCCTGGTCTAGAATGGAGAACCAGCTATATCCACCCAGACAGGTGCAGAATAAGGGGATTTGGATTTCACAATCCAGCCTTTTGCCAGATGGTCCTCGATGTACTCCTTCACCTCCTTATAAAGGGGCTTTGGGATGGATGCATATGATTTCTGAATGGAAGTATTGTCATTAAGTGTAATGGACATTTCCAAGCTTGTTATGCACACCATATCATTGTCGTCTCGTGCGAAGGCTCCTGACTCCTCCCGTAGCATCTCCCTCACAGTCTCCTGCTGGTCCTCACTTAGGTAGCTAATGTCAACTGGGGGGGTCCCACTTTTCCACCACACTGCCTGTCTCACTACACCTGTCATCCTGAGTTTTGGGGGACTCATCACCATTAGCTACAGGGATAACGCTTGGCATGACTGGGTCTAGCTCATCAGTCTGCACTACTTTAACTACTGACTCAATGCTCCCTAGCACAGTTCTGCTGGACAGAGTTACATCATGCTTTGTGTGGTTACCTATTGGGACTTTCACATAAGGGGCTTTTTCATGGCAAACCTCTATTAAACTGTCACCAACGTCTAGCTGCTGCAACTGAGGGTTGCTCTCACTGGGCTCAAAGAGCACGGGTGACTTTGATGTGTTAAATGTGGCTGGTACTTTACACTTAACAAGTCTAACCTGACCAGCTGGGATAACCACATCATATAGTCCTACTTTTAGCACACTCTGATTTACGTCATTATCACTGGTGAGTTTGGCATGGATGAAGTTGACTAATGTAGTGGCTTTATCATCTTGCAGGTCCATTGCACCATGAAGGAGGCTCACAAGTGTGGACAGGAGATTATCACCATCCTTTGTTCCCAGTATTAGCTGCTCTACTACATTGAAGCCAGGGGCCGGTCTAAGGGCACGCTACTCACCAGGAAGGGCACTTGTACCACCAAGTTTGGGTCGCTGTTGTTTGGGAGACTCACCATCACTCCCATCCAACCATCATATGGCAATGATTCACCGTTGACAGCCAGCACACTGAGGGTCTTTGGTCCTATCAGTTCAGCCAATGGCCGCAGCTTATGGTCAGGGAGGTAAGTCTTTACCCACTGGCGATCGAGGATACTCACTTGGGCGCCCGTGTCCAGCAGATAGTCCATCGCATAGTTATTGATGTAACATTTGATGCTACATTTCCTTCCCACCAACTGAGCCACTCTTTCATGGGCTTCGGTCACTTGGCTCGTGAGTGGGGGGCAGACGTTGCTGGTTCGTACCTGGGTCTTTTTCCCTGATTGTGGCTCTGCTTTTATGATGGATGGGTGGTTGCTACTGCTTACGGCATGGACATCAGCGGAAGGCTGGCCTGGGCTCTTCGCTTCCCACCTTTTCATACATCCTGCTGCCCTGTGCCCTGTCTCACCACAAAGGAAACAATGATTACAAGAGTCTATACCCTTTTCAACACAACTGGGACAGCCATATTTCTTTTCTGTCGATCTGCGCTTCAGTTGAGTGTGGTCACACTGACAGGATGATTCTGCAGTCCTTGTGGCTGTGAGAGCTTCCACTACTTTGGTCAGGGCATCAACTTTTGCACTCAGCTCTTCTATCACCTTATTTTTATTCTTTGCTCTGGAGTCTGTTGTTTTTTCGGTGTCCTGATCAGTTTCAACATGAGCAGTGTGAGCGTGTGTTACCTTTTGGCGGGGATTATATCCCAGTCATCGCTGTCGCTCACTTTCTTCACTGGATACCTTATTCACCTGCCGTATCAATGCTTCATCTGATACAGTACAGTCAGACAAGAGGGGCTTCAGTTCATTACGAATATCGTTGTACTTGGGGAGGAGGCCCTGATGAATAGTACGCAGAAACACATTCTGAACTGTGCGGGGCTCATATTCAATGTCCGTGTTATCTTGTCTGGAAGCAAAGATAACTTTCTGTTTCAGTCCTATCATCCGATATATGAACTGTTGAGGACCCTCATGTTCACGTTGTTTTGTGCTCATTAACTCCTGAAACAACTCACTTCCACTCTTTTCACTCAGATGTGACCGCAGGAAGCTTCTGAGCTCACTGAGAGTTAAATCATCTTTGTTAATCAGCATGTCCTTAAACTGCCCTGGTTTGATGATGCGGAGGACACCTTGGATGATTTCACTCTCTGTATACTTCGCCACCAGTCCCTCCTCAATCTGCATACACAGTCCATGGTAGCTGATATCAGATGCACTGTCCCCGACCTGACCCCCATGAACTTTGAATTCTCTGCGCTGCAGGAATGACAGGTCTCTTAGGGAAACCATGCTATCAGGTTTGCTGTGTGTTGAGTCTGTAGAAGGATAGCTGTTGGCTCTGTTTTCTGCTCTAACGTGTGGCAGTTGTCTAGCAGTGGGTGTAGATATGTGTTGAACTGATGTCTTAAGCTCAGTTAGCTTCTTACCCAAAGCTTCATAGTTAGCCATTAACACTCCATACTCTGCTGATTGTGGATTTGCAGGTTCAATAGTGACTGTGTCAACTGACTTACTTTGTATATTACCCTGATGAGCTACTGTGGTGGGTGAAAGTGACAGTGTCAGTGACTCAACCTCATCCCCTGATTCTACTGGTTGGCTGACTTCAGTGACCCGCCTAGCCATGAGATCAGCAATGGCATCTCTCAAACACAGCAAGTGAGAAAACCCCATGTCCTCTAAATCAAGCAATGTTTTACAATCCAGGTAAGTACATATGTAAGTAACATAACTCTCCTCATCGCCCTGAGCTGCACTTACAGGATCCAGATCAGGTACTGGTGGGATTATTTTCACAACTTCAAAGAGTTCCTCTGCTGTCAGTGTGTGAAGACTTTTCTTTATGTTCCACACGAGTCCTTTCCTTTCAGTGTCCGTCATGTTGTTACCTTCTTTTTCTTTCGCAGTGTTTCACAGTACAGTAACCTCAAGCAAGCGGTGCTGCACTCCTCCAGCCGGGGATCCCCTCACACTCTGTGGTCCCGTGGCTGCCTCAGTCATTCACCTGCCGCTCCACCACGCTGGTCCTGTGATGTCTGCCTTGGGTTTGTGGGTTAGTGGATCAGCATCGCCTCGCATATGACGCTGATCCCAGCGGTGCCTCCAAAATTCTGTTACAGGCCTCGAAAACAAGTCACCTGTTACAGAAGATGATTCCTGTTTACACAGGGAAAGAAAGACACAGCAGTCTTCAGTTGCGCTCACCATAGCAGGCTGTT
>JBAJHX010000062.1:1474487-1492283 GCA_037176925.1 Amniataba percoides | reverse complement strand
AACACACAGAAACACACAGAAACACACAATAACACACAGAAACACACAATAACACACAGTCAAACACACAGAAACACACAGAAACACACATTTACACACATTTACACACAGAAACACACAATAACACACAGTCAAACACACAGAAACACACAATAACACACAGTCAAACACATACAAACACACAGTAACACACATTAACACACAGAATAACACACAGAAACACACAGTAACACACATAAACACACAATAACACACAGAAATACACAGTCAAACACACAGAAACACACAGTAACACACAGAAACACACAGTAACACACATTAACACACAGTAACACACAGAAACACACATTAACACACAGAAACACACAGTAACACAGAAACACACAGAAACACACAGTAACACACAATAACACACAGAAACACACAGTAACACACATTAACACACAGAAACACACAGAAACACACAATAACACACAGAAACACACAATAACACACAGAAACACACAGTAACACAGAAACACACAGAAACACACAGTAACACACAATAACACACAGAAACACACAGTAACACACAATAACACACAGAAACACACAGTAACACACATTAACACACAGAAACACACAGAAACACACAATAACACACAGAAACACACAGTAACACACATTAACACACAGAAACACACAGAAACACACAGTAACACACAGAAACACACAGAAACACACAGTCTAGTTTACTGTCGGTGTGAAACCCGGCCACCCTCCGGGTGTTTGTGAGCGCCGCCGGCTGTGGAAACCAGGACACTTATTAAGGTTAACTATTCACCTCCTTGTCTTTCTTTGTGCCTCAGCCTCGTTCCCTCGGCTCGGTTTCCCTTTGTTGGGCTTGGTTGTTTTGATTTTTCAGAATAAAAGCTGGCCTGAAGACATAAAGGAGTCATCTCTGGTTCCAGCGTAGGTGGAGAGCGAAGTCTTCCCAAACACGCCTTTCTCGTGATGGACCGACGCCAGCTGCTTTGTGCTCGGGCAACTTCCTGTTTGTCCTCTTCACATCTCATGAACTTGTCTCATGTTTTTATCTTTTTGTCCTTCTGTCTGCAGAGTTTCACCTCACAGGTCAGATCATTTGTGCACAAATAACCTGATTCAGATTTTATATTCATCAAGTATAACAAGAAATAAAACTTGAAAAAATACTATGTGAAGTTTTTCTGTCTTTTTTCTTGGTAAAGAAAAACCACATATGCAAAAAGAAACAGATACAAAAGTAAATTGAATAATAATCTTAAGTTATAAAATAGAATATGGAGCTAAAAAATAAATAAGAAAATAAAATATGTAAATAAGATAAAATAAACAAGATCATTTACAATAAATACAGAAAATACTTAAGAGATAAAGAGAAGAAAGTCTCAAACGTCCACGGCTGCACTGAAGTAAAAGTCTGACAAAACTTTAAACTTTATGTTTAATGGATGAGTATGTTTTTTTAGTTTGAAATATCAGTGACATGCTGACATTCGTACGTCCTTTTATTCTCCCGTAGTTTTATTACTATAAAGGATCCTGATAATCCCATGAGGCGTGTTTACAGCTCATTGTGGAGCGTTTTCAGTGTTAGATTACTTTATTGTTGAGCTGCTTCTTGTGTCAACTGAGCTGTTTGTTCAGTGGATAAAAAAAAACATTCTGCAAAGTAAACAAGAAAAAAAAAACGACTTTATGAAGAAAACTCCTAAATATTTTCTTTTCAAATGTTTTCTCTCCATATGTTTTTGGAGGCATCACAAAAAAAGATTCTGCATAAAAAACAGTGAAAACATGCTTCATTTAACTATAGCTGTAAATAAAAGCTGCTGTGAAACTCATTTTGCAAACACACACACAGTTTATGTGTTTTGTGTCGCACTTTGAGACAGAAGAATTAAACACACACAGAAAATCTGTTCTGCTCACAGGTGAAAGCTGTGAGGTTAAAACTATACTGATCTGATTTAAATAAATTGAATTAACTTAATTCAAAATTCTGCGCCTCCATCACAGTCTAATAAACTATTTAACTGTGTGTTCAAACTAAATGTGGATTCATCCGCCACTGAAAATAGTCCCAACAAAAGCACAGTTTCCTCTGTTTGCTGAGTAAGAACAGAACATCAGCATCTTAATGCTTTAAAGTGGAGTTTGAGGTTTTCTGGTAGTTTAATTGTTTCTCTGCAGAGATAAAAAGCCACCATGATGTTTTACAAACTGTGAAACACGAAAGTGGGAAGTTGTTTTCTGAAAGAGTGATGAGAGAAAAGGAGGGTGGAGAACGATGGAGAGATAAACAGCGAGGCGTCTCTTCTTTCTGCTCTGAATATATTTTTGCTGTTTCACGATGAAGGAGGTCACGTCGCAGGCAGAAGCCCCAGTTCTTCCTCAGCGGGACAATGAAGACAGGCCTCCCCTCCCCCCCCCCCTCCTCCCCAAGTCCTCGGCCTTTGTCTGCAGGTGAGACGGAGCCTGAAAGAAGCATTGTTTTGGCCGAGGTTTATAAATGGATCAAAGCCGCCATGATCCTGCTCATCTTCCCACCAACCCTTCTGCACACGATGCTGCGCGAGTCGGACGGAGCGGTGAGTCTTCTCCAAAAAGCCTCCAGGATTTTACTCACAAACTTAGAAAAGGTTCAGTTTAGTTAATTTATTAAAATCCAGGTTGGACTGAAATTTCTGTAGAAATAAAAAGAAATTAAACAGGTTTCAAAAACAAAACATCTTTAAAAAGTGTATTTTGGTTCTAAATACTTTCGTCTTTGTTGTGAACTTATCAACAACCAGTGAGGTGCAAATTTAAAATATATTTGCAATATTTCAAACATCCATCTCTTTAGTTGATAATGTGTTGGTCGTCTCTTGAGATGTGAACATCTGCCTTTCAAAGACAAAGATAATAAGTGAACTTTGAGGGGCGACTGAAGCTTTGGAGGTTCTGTGAAGTATTTTTATATTTCGTTGAGCCGCCGTGTTTTAGTTCATCTTCACATCTGCACGATGACGGACGTCACAGTTACACTTTGAACTCCACGTGTCTTTCATCCAAATAACATTCGGATGAGGTTTAACAGATTTTGTTTGCATCGAGTCACTTCACTGATGTCTAAATGTTGAAATGTTATTGCAGTGAAGATGGATTGAAATCAGATTACTGTGTTTAAGCTTAGACGGATGGATGGATTTACACCTTTTCAGCTTTTAGAACAGGAAATCTTTAGACGGGAGATGAGTGTCAGATAGTGACAGCAGAAAAAAGAGAGACTCTTGAATCAGTTTTGGAAAGAAGCTGAAGGGTCGATATTTTAAGAAAACACAGTCTGAGCGCTTCGATGAGGTGTAAAGATGCAGATTCTTCCCCCTGTTGTGATGTGACCTTCCTCCTCCTCTTCCTCCAGATGTTGTGGAGGCTGCTGGGAGTCCTCGCCCTCTCCCCCCTCGGCTCAGCGATGCTGCTGCCAAACAGCAGCTCGGTGGAGTCCAGCGAGGAGGACGGCTCCAGCATGGACCCCAACACCTTCCACTGGCAGGGCTCGACGGACGGGGCTTTGTCCGAGTCCTCTAAGTCGTCCGAGTCGTCGGATAAGACGTCCATGTGGGCGGCCATCCCTCGCCACGGCCACCTGCAGATGCCACCGACGGGACAGCCGTGGCTCCCCGTCGGCAACGTGACCGACGGCTCCACCAACCTGCGGATACTCGGGGCCGGCGATCCAGCGATGCCCCCCGTCCCCGACACGAGCATCTGCGACATGCTGCTGAACGCGCCGGTGCCGCCGCCCGTCGACCAGATCCCCTTTTTCTGCCTGTGTTCACACTGTAAGGGCACCAAGGGGCCCAAAGGAGACAGCGGAGACCGGGGGCCCCCAGGTATGAAAACACTGAATTATTTCAGCATTAAATGTATTATTTTGGTGAAAATCTGTGGATGAAGATTTCAAATTGATTGTAACAGTAGCAACTAATCCTGAAGTTTCTTAAGGGAAACATCCACTTCTGCTGGTTAATATTCATTCTGTATAATTCACAGCAAAAACTGCACTTTTGTGGAAATATGTCTCTTTGAAAAAGATAAATAAACTCTTACATTTTCTATCAAGTTTCTCCAGCAGTGTAAATATTTGATGAAAATTAAATCAGTTAAAGGAGCGTATGACCTGCTGAGCTAATAAAGAACAAAAGAGCCAGTGAACAACAAAGACTGATGGTACTTCCAGACGCTTTCATAAAAACTGACCTGACTGCATCTTTGATCAGGTGCACCCGGGAGTCCTGGGCTGAGAGGAATGACGGGGTTCAAAGGTCGCCAAGGATTCACCGGAGTTCAGGGGATGAAGGGTGAGTATCAAACACAAACGCTCTGTCACAACAAATAAAAAAGAAAATCCACCTCCTGAGAACCATCAGCTCATCATCATCATCATCATCATCATCTCAGAGAAGCTGCCCAGGTTCAGATGCTTCAGGGAGGAAATGATGGTTCCTCCAGTGTCTTTGTCAATTTTGCCACCAGATGGCGCCAAAAAACAACATAAATGTTCATTATAGTGGCTTTAAATTGGACGGTGCAAATGTTTGCTGTGTGCTTTATTATTACCTGTTTGATATACTTTTTGCAATTTCATTTTCTTTTTAGGAATTTTTCCTTTTCACTCCATAAAACATCAGTTTATTGTGTCTTAAAGCAGGTCCCTTCTTTTTGTTTTTTGAACTAATTTCTGTCTTTGCCGGTTGTTTCAGGACAAAAAGGAGACCTGGGGGAAAAAGGGCAGTTGGGGTCTGCTGGTCTCACCGGGATGAAGGGCGAGCGAGGCTTCAAAGGTCGGCTCAGAGTAAAGATGATTTTATATAAAAAGACATCGGTGTTACACGATGTCATCAGGACCACACTGTTCACAGTTTCACATATAGGACAGTTTATAGTCTGACTTTACTCGGGACAGACTGTTATTTTATTAATGTTAGAGAACCTGCAGTGAAATTAGAATAAAAGTCAGACTGTTACGAAACAGGAAGCATAAAGTCAAAGACTGCCACACAGAAAATGAAGAGCAACGTGTGAAGAACAAGGAAACAAATCTCATTTTGTAAAAAAAAAAATGGCAGGAAACTATTTAAAAGTAAATTTTGCTTTTTGTCTTTTTGTCTCCAGGAGAGAAAGGAGACCGAGGCATGGCGGGCCCCCCAGGCTCACAGGGCCCACAGGGAGAAACCGGCACGTGTCCGGCCTCATGCGACAGTGTCCAGGGTCCACCGGGTATACAAGGCACCCCTGGACCAGCTGGAGCCCGGGGCCTTCCCGGGGTCCTGGGACCTATGGGGCCCAAAGGTTTAAAGGGTGACAAGGGGGACCTAGGTAGACCCGGCGACCGCGGGATGGACGGGCAGAAGGGGGATCAGGGGGAGAAGGGGATGTGTGAGTGTACAGACGGGGCAGACGGTGCTGATGGGAGACCAGGAGAAAGGGGAGCTAAAGGGGAGAAAGGTGACACCGGAGCAAAGGGGCTCCAGGGCCTTATGGGGCCAAAAGGCAACGAGGGCGTCATCGGTCTCATGGGGCCGCCCGGGCCCTGCTCCCCCGCCATCCAATCAGCTTTCTCCGCCTGCCTCAACCAGTCGTTTCCAAAGCCCAACTATCCCATTTCTTTCCCAGTCATCCTCAACAACCAGCAGGAGCACTTCAACCCGCTCATGGGCATTTACACCGCCCCCGTCAACGGCACCTACGTCTTCTCCTTCCACGTGGCGGTCGCCGTGAAGATTCTTAAGGTCGGTCTGTTCGTCAACTTCTACCCCAAAGTGAAGGCGACGGAGGCGACCGACCAGGCCACCGTCAGCCACACCGTCGTGCTCCACCTCCACTTGAGAGACCGGGTGTGGCTGCAGGTGAAGGACTCAAACACCAACGGCATGTTCACCGACCCCGAGAGCAGCAGCACCTTCTCCGGGTATCTGCTTTACCCCGACTCCTGCGAAATGCCCGACTTGAGAAATCACTTCCTGCAGATGCCGCCTCCTCCGATGGGAGAGTTCGACTGGGACGGCCCGAAAGGCTCCACCACGACCCCCCAACCATAGTAGGCTCCAGCCGGTCAGCTGCACAGTTAGAGAAGAAGCATCCACACACACCCAATCAAACACTCAGTGTATTTATAACTGCACGTTTTAACGGAGGGGTTTGTTAGAAAAGCAGATTTGTCCATTTTTGAGACAGAGTTGTGTAGCTGATATGCCTCACTGTTGTAATCTGATGAAATAGTATTATTATTATTCCAGCGACAATCAGAAGTAAATATGAGGTCTTACAGGAAGTGACAATATTGAATATTCAGTTTCTTTCACACGAGGACCGAGTCTGATCGTTGGTAGTTGAGCCTGGTGAGAGGAAAAAGGCCGGCAGAAATAATAGTGAAGAGGATTGCTGTCATTTCACTGCAAAATAAACTAAAGAAAAACGAAACACTTCCTCCTTATTAATCTCTGTTTAATAGCTTCGCTGACGATCCGGCTCTGTGAATGGCACTTATTGGATCGATCACACCCAAAACAATCCTGTTCATCCACCACCACCTGATCACATTTTAATCTGTCCAAAACTTTGGTTTATGACCGAATACCTGCAGAAATAAGGACACGTCTGCTGAACTGTCTGCTAATTATCGAATGTTAGCATGCTAATACGCTAAGCTGGGACTGTGAACACTGAGCTTTCTAAACAAAAGCAACATGCATGCTGACATTAACATATAAAGAAAAATACTTTGACGTTTTGTTTTTTCTGCAGTGTGTGGTAATAAACTGGAGTTCTGGCAACCAAACAGCAGCTTGGAGAAATGATAAGATATCTGAAAAAATGAAGAAAACTCGGATATTAAGCAGGGAAACATTTAAATGTGGAGATAAATAAATTCACTAATGATTCAGCCCTCACTGAAATATGAAAACACACGTAGACTCACACACGTCAGCTTCACAGATGTGTTTGATTGTGCACTTATTGTAATAAAGGCCTCGTCTGTAGAGTTTAGATCTGCTTTAATGTTAAATGTTTCAAAAGCACTTTGTTTCCTCAGAGTAAATTTATTTCTAATCTTTCAGATCAGCTTGCTGCAGCTTAGTTTTAGTTTTCATTTTGCATTTTTCAAATGTTGATGATGCAGAAATTTTGACACGTGATGAAGATTTTATTTTATTAAACTGCTACCAAAGTGGCTGCTTAGATCACGAGTCCCCTCATCTTTATTTTAGTCTTTATTTTTGAAAAGTGAAGTTTGACCAGCTACAGGAGAGTCAGTAGACTTTAAATTAGATCGCTGCTTTAACAGAAGTTTATTTTTTGATAGAAAATGTAAATATGTGAATCAGCACGACGCTTTAGAGTAAAATCACTTTGTTGAGACGGAGGTTTAATTTTGAAGAAGTCTGAACAGACGAGGAGCAGGAAAGGAAAGGATGCTGTGAAGAAAACAAGATGGCTCGAGATAAGACAGAAAACCATGAGTAAGTAATGATGTCAGAAAAAATCTGCATTAAATGAGTTTAAAATGTTTGTTTAGACAGCAAGACTGCAAAAAAACATCTTAATTAATCATTATGTTCAAACTTTGGCACAAAAACTTTTGATATGAAGAATGTTGAGCTGCACGAGAAAGAGAAATTTATTTATACTTCTGTGAATCTGAACATAAAATGAATATAAATGTCTGAGCTGACTGACAGTAATTCATAAAATCTCTTTGAGGTGATTTAAAAGCACATCAGAAAGGAGCTGATTGTGATTCTTCGGGTGGTTTCTGTACGTGAACAGACGAGGTAGACGAGAGGAAACGTGGAATAAAGGAAATAAATCCTCCTCGCTGAGGCGTGTTTCACATCTGCTTGTACCTCAGCTTGCTGTGAATTGTGGGTTTTGTCTGAAGTAAAAAATTTGCTTTCTCTTGACGTTTGTACTTGACTGTTTTTATTTTTTCCATTATTAAGTCTATATTAGATTCCTGCTGCCCCAAATACTCAATGTGGATTCATCCGCTGCTGAAAATAGTCCCATCAAACGCTCTTTTCCTTCCCATTGTTTATAAAAACTACAGAGAGCTGCTGTTTGATTTAAAGTTATTTTTATGAGCATTTAGAGATGAAAGATGAACACTTTGTTGTTTTGGGTCTAACATAGAATCAGGTTTCATGAATCGATTGCGGTTTTTAACAGCAAAAGAAATATCAGCACATCTAAAAATATCTTTACACATCAAGTGACCCCCAACGTGAAGCCTCAGAAAGTCCATCACATCGAGAAAGAGCAGCCAACGCTCAAATGGATCCATCAGCTTTAATTGTCACAGTCACAAATGAAAAGCAAAAGTTTAACCGTCTACATAAACGTTGCTACAGAAAATCTGAACACGACTTCACATCGAGCGCCACGTCTGCACAGCTGTTAATGCAAATACAACTTACTTTTTTACTTTTTCAGACCTTTGCAATATCAAACTATAATTAAACTTTGGCTTCACTAAACCAACTTCTTGACAGTCTGCTTGTTTTTCTGGTTGTAGAAAATGAAGAATAACTGGTGATGTTACTTCAAATGCAGTGAAGAGTCAGCAATAATATAATTGCTAATCATTTAAATTACTATTTCAAATGTGATAAGAATTTATGTGTTATTCTACTGAAGGATCATATCAGTGCTTTTGCATGTTTGTTAAAAGAAGTGACAGCTGAATGAGACGTCGGCTGTCGTGCTTTTTGGAGCTTTTCTGCATTTTTACTGAACTGCTCCGAGGTGGCATTAAAACATGCAAAACCACAGTTATCATCCTTTAATTTTGGCTCAGCTTCCAGCTTTTTCTAGCACAAACTCTCAGCTGTCTCCGTCTCACTGACTCTCTCCTCTATTTCTCTTTGGGTGCCATGTCATCGCCGCCCGACACGTTTCCTTCCTCTTCCTCGTCGTCAGCCATCCCCTTCAGGTAGGAGCGCTTGAACTCCTGGAACTCCATCTCCTCCTCCATCTCACTGCAGACAGACGACAGCAGCGTTACAGAGGCACTTAAAGCCTTCGCGGTCATGCACAGCTAACTAACATCACACAGAGCTGGAGGACAGGACGACAGAGAGAGCAGTCATTTATTTTTCCTGCGATGCAAAGTCCTGATTGAAGACTTCTGCCCGGTTAGACGTCTCCTCAGCACTGTGTTAACCTCCCTCTCTCTCCTTTGCACCTGCTAAAATGGGATGATGTAAAAGAAAGTTTGACTCCTGACGTGCATTTGTGCAGGAATCATCCAATAAGTGTGTTTAAAACGCCGTCAGGTGGAAGATTACAGTGTTGAGGAAGCTGAAAATGCAGAACATGATTCACTCAGACTAAAAAGTTCAGTGTTTCCTTACATATGCAGTTTATAGGAAATCCTGAAAACAGTAATAAGAAGCTGTGAAAAACTTTGCAAAGATAATCGAGTGCTTTGACTGAAAACTAAGTTGTCAGACGGAGTCGGGTGAGTTCAACCTGAGCAGAGACCTTTTGAAGCAGAACAACTGAAAACAAGGTGTCAGCTTCTTTTCCTTTTAACTGTGAACTTTTCACCCAGCAGCACTTAAAAATATATAAAAACGGGCCACGAAGGAACAAAAAAGAAGCTAAAAACAGCAGGAAGCTGATACTGCAGGTGGACAGAGGTGTAAACACGAGGTAAGAGAGGAACAAAGAGCGGAAAAAGAGCCGATGAGGTGATAAAACACGCCGCCGACTGTGGAGGAAGTGAAGAGGACGTTGACAGCGAGTCACAATGTTTGTCTTCAGGCTCATCGCTCGTCCGTTCATGCAACTCCAAAGACGGATTTCACTTCTTCAAACAAGACTAGAAAGCATTGAGATGATTTTATTTGTAGTTTTTATGGGAAAGCTCTTACCTCTCCTTCACTGTTGGCAGCAATAAAGAAAGACAAGAAGAACCCGAAGCTTTAGAGTCAGTTTGACTTCATTTAATCTGCAGATGCTTTTGAAGAAGAGACATTTTGCAACAGATATAAAAGACACACACACACACAGAGTGAAATGTGTGTTTCTTACCTGCGTCAGGTTTGGGATGCATCAGTTTGAAGGGAACTTCCAGGCCGACCTCACTGCAGGAAAACCAGAGGAGACCGAGTGTGAATCATCCTCGAACACTCACTGATAAACTGCACAAAGTGTGAATGAGAACGAGGAGACGTGAACCCACCTCGATCCCATCATCCTGTGAGGTGGCCGAGTCAGGTGAAAAAAGTACATTAAAATGATTTGAGTGATCATTAAAGTGATAAATATTTTAAAACAACAGTTTACAGAAGAAATCACAACTAAATATTAAAATGTGCTGACAGATCTGTGTTTTTTTGTGTTGATTTCATCAGACTCGTGCAGAGTAAACTACCATCTGATCATTAATATAATAATCGATATCTGGTGCTGACCCTCCGATGATGAGCTTCACCATGACCCGGTATGAGACCATGATCCCCATCACTTCCTTCAGCACGCCTTCCTTGATGCTGAAAGAGAAAGAAATCTCACATTTCTCATTCACATCATGAAGAAACACTCGTGAATCTGCCTGTGTGACTTTGCTGACGTTCGCTCACATCGTGGTCGATGCCAGGTTGGTGTCTTCGTGCTTCAGTTTGCCGTCCAGCGCGATGCCTCGTCTCTCCCTGTTGTTAGCCAGCACCGGCAGCAGCAAGTAGACTTTATCCAGCGACGCTCCGGGAGCCACCGAATCTCTGAGACACGAAGACAGAGAGACATCGAACTTCAACACAAAACACAGAAACCAAGAGGGAAACCGACAGTTTGAGCAATGAAAAATGATTCAATGAGCCTCTTAAAATGAGCAAATCTTAAATGTTCACAGCTGAGTTTTCTATGCAAAGAAAGTACAGAAGAAAGTACAAAGCAGACATTGTGGAGGCACATTTCTTGTGATTGTTAGTCATAAAAGTGTTTTTCTGTACCCGGGCTCCTCGATGGCCACAGATTTGGAGTAGCTGTCGTTGGAGTACAACACCACTGTGGCCACCTGATCCACTGAGGAGACGTGGAGAAGAAACGGCAGGTTTTACTCGACATGCAGTGAAAGTCAGACGTCACATCCTTCATCTCACAGCAGAGACAACGTGAGCAGAGACGCCGAGTTTACCAGACACGATGATGTTCTTGATGTTCTTGTTGGAGTTGTTTGTGATGCTGACGTGCACTTTGATGGTCTCACCGTGATAATACATCTGGAGAAAGTGAACAACAAGTGAAACACTGACCGCAGATGGGATGAAATTCCCTTTTACACAAAGGATAAAACATTTAACAAAGATTAATTTAATGAGCTGATCAAAATCTGCCTTAAAAAGGAGACTAAGTAAAGAATAGATGAAAAACCTTCCTGCTCACAGTATGAAATGATGTTGTAAGCAGGTGATGCTGCACCTGATCTTTCCTGATCTTGTACAGAGAGAAAAAACTTAATACTCCGTGTTTTTAGTGTGTGTGAAGGTTCAGATAAAGGTGAAGCAGCCCACCTCTTTGTCCAGACTGGCCTTCACATGCAGCGGTTTGTCCGACATCACAAAGTCCTTGGTGGTTTCGACAGAAGGAGGGTTCGCCGCTCCGTCCATCTCTGGAGCAAACTGGACTTTCCTGAGCATCAGCTTCACAGTGCTCCTGTTGGACGGAGCAGAGGAACGTGTGGAAACAGGAAACTCTCGCAAACACAGGCCGAGATTAGCCGAGACTCACCGCTTGCGAACTTTGGCGTCCTGACTCTCGGCGCTGAACGCTTTGATCTCAAACTCCACGGCACATTGCTGCAGGAGAGGAGAGAGGCTGCTCAGCAGGCTGCGATCATTCACGGCACATTTGATAACTCGGGCGGGATCTTACCTTCCCCACGTCGCTGGGCGCCGGCTGCAGAGCCACTGAGCAAGGCAGGTTGTCAGGAAACTGAGAAAACACGATGTCAGAAATCAGAAACACACGAGATGATGTTCACTTTGAAAATAAGCTCATTCTTATTCACATTTTTCTCACACAAACTGAACTCTGACCTTCTTCTCTACTTTCTCTGTCAAATCAAACTCTAATCAGCTGTTTCACCTCGAAGAAGAAGGGGTAGGCGTTGTCTCCCAGCTTGCGCAGCAGCCGGGCCTGGATCCGGGTGTGGACCCCCTTCTCTCGGTCCTGCAGGGGCGGGTACACCTGGCGGGTCGACAGGTACAGCTCCCTGCGAAAGGCAATTCCCATCACGTCCATGTCGTCTCTGCCGTAGCGAAACGTGCAGGACAGGGTGACGAACACTGGAAGAAGAAGAAGGAGCGACTCGGCGACGTTTGTTCAGGAAAAACTCACTTCTGTCAGGCTGAATGTCTAAAAGTCTAAAATAAAGAAAGCTGCAGCAAACACAGAACAAACTGCAGGAAAAGTTCAGTTTTAAATTCATTAAACTGATTTTGAGGGACTTCATATATCCGCAAACGTCTTATTTCATTAGTGGAACCAGATTTTCAGATCCTGTAAAGTTGCTGTGTGTTTGACCTCTGACCTTTCCTCCCCTGCAGAGCCTCAGGATCAATGATGACGACGCCATCTAGTGGTGAAAAAAAGGTCAAAGAAAATAAAACATGAGTTCAAGATAGAAAACCATAAAACCAAAGAGTTTAAGTAAAACTTTGCCCTTTTAAAAAACTTTTTTTCAAACTTGTGTTCAACCTGTTTAGTTAAAAAGTGAGAAGAATAAAATATTTATCATTAACATGACCAGTATTTGAATATTCTGCATTTACAGTGATCCCTCTGTTTTTTCCCCCCACAATCATTAAATCTGCACTTTAGGAAAATGAAATTTTTAATCCCTCCATAAGAAAATGTGGTGAAAGCTTCAGCTTGTTCTGGTGTTTGTGGAAACTCACCGACAGGATCCACAGAGTCCACGCGGTCCACGAAGTCTCGCTTCCCCATGTAGACGCCAACCTGAAGAGGGAGAGGAGACTTTAACAGATCTGACTGAGATGATGTTAATTAGCATCGTGATCTCTGCTGCTATATGATAAATGTTAAAAAATAAAAGTGTGTTTCTGACTGACCTGCAGCTCGATCAGAAGCATTTTTTTAATTGAACTTCTCTCTCGTGTGCACATTAAATCCACAAACACAAAATGTGATCGTCTGTTATCTTTAATCTGACGTAAAGCTGTCGATCACACGTGGCTCCGCCGGCTCACGTTGTGGTGACTTTGCGTCGACCTCGTGCGGATCAGCTGAACTGTTTTACAGAATTAAAAGCAGCGAGACGGAAAATTTCCCCCGAATCATCTGAATCTGCATGATCCCCTTTTACTAAAAATAAAATACTCATTTAAGAAACAACGTCTGCTGGAGGAGGTCAAAGGTTACGAGTCAGATACTGAGCACATAAAGAATATAACCTTTCATCTGACATATTAAACTAAAGGGTTTTCCTCACTTCATTTATTTATTACAAACTAAACTGAAGTTTTTTCGATGATGTCGTATGTTGTGTTGTGTTTGTGGTTTTCGCAGGTTTCTGGGTCACTTGTTGACCGTAAACTGAGATGTGAGATAAGAAATATAAAATCAGATCTTTGCAGGTGCAGAGATGAAACAGTTTCAAATGTTTAATAAAAGGCTTTAATCCTTATTTGTTAGCTTCATGTGGACTTCAGATTTCAAAGCAGAGCTGCAGGTTGGATGAATGTCACACTCACCGACTTGTCTTTGCAAATCTTCTTGAAAACGACATTTTTAGGACTCATGTTGACGCAGACGGAGGACAGAGAGTCAGAAAAGCCTGAACGAAAGAAAGAAAGAAGCACAAAAACATCCTCAGACTTCTTCTCTGGATGAAGTGACGGCTGTAATTTACACCTGTTCGACCTTTGCAGACGTCTCGACCTGCTTGATCTCATTTTACTTCTTTATTTCTCCAGAAAGCAGCCAAATGTACCGTTTAAATATCTGAATAAAAACAATATATTTTCACATGGCAGATCTCCATGAATCCATTTAAGCTAAATTAATAGACAGAGTGAGGCTGCTGCTGTTTGTTCAGGGATCACATTACAACCTGTTCTTGAGTCCTGATAGAGATAAATCTGAAACTGAGATGAGAGAGAGATTTGAGCTGAATTAACTCTGCTGAGCTTCTTAATCTTTTCAAAACCTCTTCAGGTGTGTTTCACCTCCTCACTGAAAACCTCAAAACGACCTGAGAAAACCTCACAAAGTCTGCGCGAAGCCTTTTACTGCTTCTCCTTAAAAGTATAAAAAGAAAAGAAAATGGATGGACATGGATTGAAATGCGTTTTAATATCATCTATCTTTCATCTTTTTTAAATCGAGTCATCTCAGATACAGAAACATCAGCAGCTTCACAGTCAGACAACATTAATCCTTTGATTTGGATGAGAAACGTCTCATTTTGGGTCTTTCTGTGTCTAATTAAACCCTTTAAATCATATTTTCTTGAAACTAATCTGTCACTGTGAGTGAATTAAATCACACACAGATAAATGTGCAGTTTTTTTGCTTCAGTAGTTGCTGATTTTAGATTTTGAAGACTTAAAAAGCAAAGAAAAGGACTCCAGATATTTGAAGTTTCAGTTCTGCAGAGTTAAAGAGAGAAACTCACCTGAGCAGCAGAGGACGTGTTGTTGCAGAGGCGGAGACGCTCACAGAGGCTCTATAAGTAAACACCTGCTGTCCGTCACGGCCCCGTCGGCCAATCAGGTGACCCCACTGTGAACTTTCACCCTCCTCCGTCTCTCTTCATCCTTCATCCTCATCATCATCCTCCTCCACAGACCACAACATCCAGACAGACTTCCTGTGAATGAGCCGACTGAGAGGATTGAAGCTGGTTCCCCTCAGTCAGCACAACAGGCAGATTAGAGAGAGACGTGAGCGACAGCATGCAGCAGACAGCTACACCACACACACTACAACTACACACTACAACATACAACTACACACTACACACCACACACTACAACATACAACAGACAGCTACACCATACACACTACAAACTACACACTACAACATACAGCATGCAACAGACAGCTACACCATACACACACTACAACTACACACTACAACATACAACTACACACTACAACTACACACTACAACATACAACTACACACTACACACCACACACTACAACATACAGCATGCAACAGACAGCTACACCATACACACTACTGCTACACACTACATACTACACACTACAACATACAACTACAGCTACACACTACACACTACTACTACAAACTACACACTACAACATACAACAGACAGCTACACGATACACACTACTACTACACACTTCAACATGATACACAAATAAAGTTTTCTTTCTTTCGTCCAGATGTTGAAGCTGCTTTTTCAAACATTATTATTATTATTATTATTATTATTATTATTATTATTATTATTATTATTATTATTATTATTATTACTATATAATATTATCACTGTTTATGTTGAAAGGAAATGTGCAGAAGATTAAGAGTAAAATGGAAACACTGAAGTAAAATAAAACCCTGGATAAAGAGTTTCACTGTTCACGTCTGGATTTCATTTAAAAAGCATAAAAACGTGATGATTTGTCATGCTGGTTGCAGAAATGAGTGTGAGGAGGCAGAAAAGCAAAGACGTTTTCAGACTTTTGGTGCAGAGGCGGCCTGAAGGTTGAAGCAGCAGGTCTGATCCGGCCTGTCCATCTAAAGATAGACGGAGAGACGCTGTGGAGCTTTAATCCACTGTTCTGCCTGTCAGCAGGTGAACAGACAGAGGTGGATTACTGCACGCAGCGCATTAATCATCATTATTACACAGGAGATTACACACACACACACACACACACTGAAATAAGAGTCAGTTTGCACGTGCAGGAACAAACATGGACGTCTCTTCACTTCAGACTCAGTTTACAGGAAACACTTTACTTTTATTTATCATCAGTATGTAGAAAAATGATTGATAACAGCAATATGTTGTTGTGAGCAGATATAAGGACGTTTCAACATGTTTAATTGTCTTTTTTAAGAGTAGAGTTGTACTTTTTTATTATGTTATCATGGAGGGATTAGTGGGCAGATGTCAGACTTTTTATAAAAAGACTGAACATCAGTGAGTAAAAAGAGACGTTCAACATCTGTAAATGGATGAAGAACTGAAACAAAATGACCAATAAGAGATGAAAAATTTAAAAAACATGCAAAACAGCTACAAAAGATGCAAAACTACAAATAAAGGAAAGATGTGTCCCTATAAGTGCTTATAACTACTGTGCATTTATTAATATTTACTGCTTATTTATCTAAAATAGAAGTAAATGTTGTTATTAAAGCTGCAAGAGGAAATGCTATATATTATTGATATTGGTTGAAATAACTTATTCTGACCACACATGATATTTTACTGAAGACTTAACATGAAAAAGGCCTGAATCAACACATAATCAGCGTTAGCAGCATTTAACGTTTGCTGATTATTTACAGCGTTTGATGCGATAAATGTCCTGAAAAATGTTCGATGCATCGTTTGGAGGGACTCATTTTTTTGTGTGTTTGTTCAAAATTACCTACTGCACAAAATTAAACCCATCATATTTTAATGGAATATGTTTTATATTTGTCTTATTTTCAAAGGATTTATGGACGCAGTTTTCCCTTTTTAATGCAACACTTCCTGTCAGGCTCATCGGAAAACAAACAATGTTTTGGTGAATATTGTACATATGCACGTTATATTACATTTAATTTAGTCATATTAGTTGGTACTGTAAGTATTTATGGTTCTGAAACATGAAGTGTGTGTAAAATCTGTTCATCTTAACGTCAGAAAAAAGCCTCTTTTATCACGTAACACAAACTTTATTCAGAAAATAATAAAATTCAAACAGAATTAATCATTTAAAAATCATTAACAAGTTCTCCTCGATTCCCAAGATTCAGATTCAAGATTTCACCTCAAAAACTCTTTAAAAAAATAAGTAAATATTTCAAAAGGACAGAAAAAAGAACTACATGGTCACGTTTCTGCAGACGTTTACAGTTCATGTAAAGGGGAGAAAGTTCTGCTGATCATCACGTTATGTGAGCTGTCCTCAAACATTTTTAGGCTTAAACTCTGACATGAATCAGGACTGAGTCCTCAGCAGACGACTGTGCAGGTGCTGGTGTGTGTTCAGACGTAAGCTCTGGATGACTCTGCTTCGGACTTGGCTGCAGGCTTGTAGACCTTATTTGGTTGGTTTCCATAGAAACCGCTGCAAAACAACACAAACAGTCAGATTCTGCGAAGAAGTGAATTTTTTTTTATTATTTATCAACCTGTAGAATATTTTTTGTCCTTTAGTAAATACATTTTTTCATCTATAAAATAAAACTGCTCACCAAAATGTGCGCTGACCTCCTTAAAATGTTGTGTCTGTCTAACCATTACCTCAAAATATTCTATTCTTCATCATGCAAACTAAGAAAAGTGAGAATCTGTAAAGATCATTTTTCTTGAATTTGGGCAGGAAAAATAACTATCAATCAATCAATCAATCATTAATCAATATATAATATGCATTGCTTGTTGAAATGGACTGGCTGGCTAATCTTTAAAGCTCTACATGTTCATTTAGGTCATTTTTACTGACATATTTTTATATCTATTTGTTAGTTTCTTGTTTCATATTTGTCTTTTCAGCTGCTGAACTGAGTGAATTT
>JBAJHX010000062.1:1438941-1449251 GCA_037176925.1 Amniataba percoides | reverse complement strand
CACACACACACACACACACACACACACACACACACACACACACACACACACACACACACACACACACACACAGCATCTGAACCTGCCTTGATTCATTTTTTTTTTTTCTTTTTTGTGTTCACTTTCCTGAAGGCACCATAAAAATCTTTCAACCATCGGAGAGGCAGTTTGTCTCCGTGACATCAGCAGTAACCATGACAACCAATGACGGCCTGCTACCTCAGTGAGGCAACGAGCTGCGACATGTTTGTGATGATGTGAAACGGGTTTTTTAAAAATGATTATAACAAATGAGCATGTCAGTTAATCTGAGTCACACTGATTTACTCATTCGGACCTAAAAATCAGGAAACTTTTCTAATTTTGTGGTTTAAAAACAAATATTTTTTCAGTATTTTCAGTAAGACTCACTATTCTGGCAGAGACACAAACATTTTCAATCAATAAAAGATCATAATAAGTGATAAGAAGCCAATCTCGTACCTGCTTCGTGTTATCATGGTCATTAGCGTGGTCGTGATCGTGATCGTGGTCGTGATCATGATCGTGATCGTGGTCCAGATGGTCCCCCCGGCTGACCGTGACCAGTCCAGCAGACACCGTGGTGGTTTCCTCTCCTGCAGGACTGGGTTTTTCCACGCTGCCGTCTCCTGGTTTGACCATCAGCTGGGCGCTGTACGCCGCCGTGACGCCGACCTCCTGAGCCGGCACCTTCTTTTCGTACGAGTCGCGAAGGCCGTCCTGATCTTTGGAGGCTTCGGGAGTCTTCGGGATCTTTCCGGGCTGAGAGGGTTCGGCCCGGTTGTGTTTGTGGTGATGCGAGTTGTTGTCGTCATGGAGACGGTGGTGATGGTGGCCTTTGTGCTGCTGGTGGTGATGGTGATGGTGCTGATGGTCGTGCTGGCCCGGCTGCTCGTGATGCTGCACCATGACGGTCCTGATGCGATCCAGGCCCACGTTCTGTAAGAGCCGCTTCAAACCGGCCAGAGAGATGGTGCCGTTTTCTCCGTATCTGTTCGATTTCACAAAACATCAACAATCACTCGACAGTCCTCGTTAAAAATACGCCGACCGAAGAGCCGAGTTCTCCTTCAGGATTTATCACCGCACAGCTACAAACAGTCTTTCCTGTGTTTCCTATGAATGAGTAATATTTCAATTTAAAACAACAACAACAAACATGTTTAAACATTCAACCTGCATCACGTCCTTATTCAGACTTCAGTACTAAACATGAAGGCAAATCACTCATCCTGACAGGAAAAAATACTATAATGACAAGAAACACAAACATTTATTACCTCATTCAGATTTAGTGTGATTTTATTCACAGATTGAACTTTGTTAGAAATAAGAAAATCCACCTTTGTATCTGCAGAGCCACAAAAAGGATTAAAAACATCAGAAAACAACAGTCAGTTTTCCGTCTGCGTCGTGTTCGGCAGCTCACCTGTTGAACAGATCCTCCAGGTGCTGTTTCCGGCTCTGCTCGGCTCTCTGCGAGTCGACGACGGCCGACAGCAAACGCGCGGCGCCGCTGGTCTCCGTGGAGGACGGGCTGCAGTCTGAGGCCGAAACAACGCCGGACAAACTCACGGCGAGAAGAAACATCACGGCCAAGACGGCGCCACTCCTCTCCTCGTCCATCGTCTCTGCAGGAGAAACAGCAGCGAGCGGCCGGCGTAGAAACGCTCATTATCATTATTAATCAGTATTATTATAAGTCAGATTCTTTAGGAATAAATCAGGAATAGTTTTGAAAATCGATCACTGAAAACTCGCCGCTGCTCTTTTTCTTTTCACAGCGACTGAAAGAAAACTGAGACCACAATAAACTAAACACGTCTCTTTTAATCAGAGCTGCTTTAACAATTATTCTATCGATTGACTGATCGATCGTGAAGCCAACACAGACGTATTTACGCAGTTTTGTTCTGCAATTGAGAGATTTAAGAAGCTTTTTTCCTCTAATACAAATCAATAAATCATTGCTTACACACTAACCTGAGCAGATACTGACGCTGAGGAAGTATAAAAAAAAAATCTTCAACAGGAGCAGAGCAACAAAACTTCAACAAAATAAATATTCACTTCAGGACATCTACAGATTTTCAGACCGCGATGATTAAATCTGTCAGACAAAATGAGAATCTGTAAGTTTTGGACGGTCCGAACAAGAAAGCGCTGACTCCTCAGAGATAATCTGACTGGACAGTGACTCAAAAACAAAGAAGTTTATTCGACGAGTCTCTGAATTTCTTTTCTGAATGAGGCGTCTGACAAATTCCTGAAAAAGCCCCGAAGACGTCACCACGCTGCTCATTTTGTCTGACTAACAAACCCGCAGCGACAACAAACCCTCTGTCAGCTGAAACAACATAAAGTTTATTTCTAAGTGTTTTTATTTCATTTTTACACAGAAACGCGCTGAGAAGCTGTTTTTTTCCTGAGACGAGGGAAGTGAAACCGACAGTTTAATGTTCTTCTTCTTCAGCCTTTGTGTACAAAATAAAATCATGTTGACGAATCATTTCTAATCTGAAGTTTATACTGAACACACAGAAAGCAGCAGATTATGTGACGTCACCACCGGAAACTAAAAATCTGTCTCTCTTATACATTTAAATGTGTTTATTATTGTAAAAGCTGCATTTTAATCCAGCTGGATGCACATTTAACAAAGACAAACAGTGTAAAAGTAAATAAAAGTGCTCCTATAGGAGTGATGTTAACGTGCTCCTGCAGTCCTTGTATGGTGTGTGAGGTGCTGAATCACCTGCGGTCAGTGTACACACAGTCTGAAGGAAATGACTTCTTCACACAACAAAACATGATGACAGCTGCCAAAAGAGGAAGGAGACACTTCATCATGATCACACACACATTATGACATAATGCTGGTTTATTAACGCAGATGGGAAACAAGCTGAAAAAAAGGTGAGCCGAATGAAAGAGCAGCTTCTGAATAACCGATCTGCACTAAAGTTCCGTTGTTTTAGGACGCGTTTTTTCCGGTAACGGGGAAAGAAGCGGAATTTGCGGGTTTTCTGAATGGAGTCCGGCGCAGCGCTGGTTAACACGGAGCCCGACCGGAGCGCTGTGACGGAGCAGCCGCCGGACCGGAACGGCCGCTGCCCGGCGGCGGCTCACGGAGGCAGAAACGGGAGGTTTAACGTTCAGGAGTGAAGCAGGGCCGACCCCCCGACACCTCCTCACCTCCGCCGCCGCTCGGGTTTAACGTCCCGGCAGATGGCACCGGCCTGCCCGGTGTCCGCGGCGCAGGCCCGGCCTCGTGTTCCCGCCGCGGCCCGGCCGACTTCCGGTGAAGTTACACGGTGAAACGAGAACAAACACACACACACACACAAACACGGCACCGGGACCACCGCTCGGCCCGCGTGTGTCCCGGTGAGCGGAGGTAAACACAACCACGTTGGCTCGGTGCGGCGGGGCCGTGTGCAAACACCCGGAAACCGGGAGGCCGCACACACACACACACACACACACACACACACATACACACACACACTCACACACACACACACACACACACACTCCAAACACTGCGGGACACTCACGGTGTCGCTCCCGGCTCGTCTCGTCCCCTCCGGTCCGTGTGAGCCTCCTCCGGTGCCGCCGTCGCTTCCCGGTACTTCCAGAGACACGAAGCCCGGTAACGGATGGAGCTGTGCTGCGTTCAGGGGCTGTAGGAAATGTGACGTGTAATGCGAGCGCGGCCAGACTGTGTTTGATATATAGAGACAGACGGGGGGGGAGGAGGGGAGGGTCTGCGGGGGGGGCAGAGTTTAACAGCATCTACTGACTTCATATATTATTTATCATATATAACATTCACATTATTATATATTACTTATTATCTATAACATCCATATTATAAATGTTATTAAATACGTGCACGTCCTTAAACGCAACAGTGTGTCTGTATTGACTGTATATTTTCTTCCATATGCTTCCTGTTTGTTTCCTGTATTTGTTTATCTTATTTATGATTTAGTTTAGTTTTTATTTTTGCCTGTGTCATCTTTCTGATCAATATTTTTTAGTATTGTTTAATGTGATTGTTGTGCAGGTGATAATAAAACTCTTGAATATAAATATTTTACAGAGAAAAGGTTCACGTGTCATGTTAATGTTGAATTACAGCAAGAGTTTTGAGGTTATTTCTAATTTTAATTTAGTCGAAGATTGAGTTCAAACAGCTTATATTGAAATAATTTGTGTTATTGCAGTCATCTTTGTGAAAAATGTGCTTTCTTTGTTTAAGTGACACTCTTTTCTTTCTGTTTGTGCTTCATGTTGTATGATCACGGCTTAAATAAACATGAATAAACGAAATAAAATACAGAGAAAATCAAAAGGCTCTCTCTTTACATTCAAAAACAGTGAGTTTGAATCATATATTTTAAAAATGTGTTGAGTTTTGTGAAAACAGAAAATTTGAGGAACTAAATGTTGTGGATGATGTGAAAAAGTGATAATCTGGTTTCCAGAACATTGATGAGACAAAGAGAAATATTTCTGGTCTGATCAGTGGAAAACAAATAATGATAAACTCAGTTTCCGTTTTAACTTGTGTCATTAATTAATCCACAAACTGCCATTTCAGATTTTCCTATTTAACGCAGGATTAAACACAATCTGTTAACTTTTAAACAATACGAGAAAATAATCCTTCATTAATCCTTCAGCAGTGTAAAAGCAGCAAAGGAGACATAAAAAATAAATAAAACAAGTAAATATGATAAAAAGAAAATATAAAAAACCTGTCAGTAAGATAATTTTTTAAGACGTTATTAATTACAGACAAAAACACTAAACAAAGAGGAGAAAAGCTGCTGCCACGTGTTCGCCGCCATCTTTAATACGAGTCGTTTCACCTGAAGAAGAAGCAGAAACATCAAACTCACGTCCGGATCTTCCTGACGTTTAACGGCTAACTGAATTTGCTTCGGTTGCTTCAGTGTTTTTCTCTGATCAGAGTTAAAACTTTCATCACTGTCAGTTCAACCTCCACAACATTTAGTCATCGTGCACATCAGTTTCTCATTCGTTTAAACAAACATGCATCAGCTGGTTTCATTCAATTCCCCTTTATAACATTATCTTTTGCTCATGTCATGCTAGTCAAAGTGAACTCTACTTGCAGGATAATTATTTCGTTCAGTCAAAAACTGTGAATGTATTCAGGTTACACAGTTCTTATAGAATAAAGTGAATAAAGTGAATATTTGAAAAGGAAATAACGGACACAGAAACAAGCAGGTCAGCTCGTATCGACGTCCTGGGAAGTTTCAGAAACAGGATGAAGGTTGTTTGTGTGCATTCGATCGTCACACTGTTATTTTACTGGCTGCAGGAGACATGAAACATCCACAGAAAAAATGAGGAGGTGTTTTTGCAGGAGGCCCATGGAGGCAGCGGCACAGCAGACCTGAGGCAGATGTGTGAGGAAGAACAGCCGAGCAACATGTGACTGGACTTTGGCAGCATGTGACGGCACTGCCAGCGTCCACGACCGTGTGAAAGAAGAGGGGACGAGGATTAGAGAGGGGAGAGGTGGAAACTCAGAGTTTTATCACAGAGAGACGCCTCGTCCACATCTTTGGTTACTGCTTCTTTCATTGCTGCACACAAAACAAACATTTATGAGTTCAACTTTACCCAAGAGAAAAGATCATTCTGTCAATAAATTAACTCGTGTTATTATTTAATCCGACTTCTCAAATTTACCTTCACTGATGTCAAAGTTTGGTCACAACAGGCTTTGTGTCACTTTGGGCTCTGGCTCATTGTGACGGACGGATTAAAGGAGAAAAGAATCAGCAGTTCACAAAATATAAAATGGTTCAATAAATAAAAGATCCTTCTGCATCAGATCTTTGTTTATGACTCTAAACTGTATTTTCTCCTCAAATATCCACTGAAGAGTTTTTTTTAATTAATTTCAAGGTTCTTTATTGTCATTCAACACATGTAAAAACATGGGTCCCAGTGCAAGCCCAACAACAGAAATAGAAAAGGAACAGTATAGAAAAGCATAAAAATAGAATAGTATAATAAAGATCAATAAATAACTTAAGCTAAGTTAAATAAGTAAAGTTAAATAAGATAAAAATAAACAGACTATAACAGATATTTACAAAGTAAGGCTGGAAAAATGGCAAACTGTGCAATATATGACAAGAATGTGCAATATGGCAAAAAATGTGCAATGTATATGTTGTGCAAAAACTGCATTTGTACAGAGTGTTGTGAATGTCCAGATATGATATGCTCTTATTATTCTTATATGTTCTTGTAAATGTGATTTCTGAGTTCCTGCCCAGTTTTAAAGGGCGGCATTACTTTTCCTGTGGTTGTTTTTCCGTGTGCAGCGATGTGGTTCAGTATATCGTGTGCTGCTCTGAGATAACAGTCAGTGTGCATCAGCTGGTCGAAGCCTCAGACACAGCTGAGATAAACCCGCAGAGCTGCAGACCTGCAATCAGCAGCCTGTGAAACAAATAACAGAGAAGTTATCCTGACAACATGCAGCTGTTCTGCCTCTTTTTCACCATTATTATCTCTTAAATCAGCACCAGAAAGGTAGAAAAAGATGTTCCATGTTACCTGAGCTTGCAGGTTGTTTGTGGTACATAAACACATGTGTGCTGTTGTTTGTTTTGTGGGAGGTTGTTTCTGCTTGTTGTTTACCTCCACGACACTGCAGGGCTCAGCTAATATTTAACCGGACAGGTGTTAATGTCCACCCAGCAGCCAGGTTTGAGGGTATTTAGACTGACAGTGCATAGAAAAACAGAGAGTTTTTTTTTTCTGTGAACGTAAATCTTCATGCAAAAACACAGAAATAATGACTGTTCGACAAAACTCTCAAGAGCCTCCTGAACCAGCTGCTTGCTTTAGTTTTTATCCAACAAACAGGAAGAAACAGTGCAGAAATAAGAGATTTTCTGATTGATTCAAATAAACTAGAGTGTGGCTGATTGATCAGGTTTAATACAGAGAAGCTGACACTCACACAGTCCTTCAGATTCATTACGATTTAGTTTGAGACTCATGGTGACGTGTTTGCACAGCTGATAAAAGACCTGCACCCCTCCAGGACTCAGTGAGCAGGTTAGATTGTGACATTTATTCCTGAGTTGTGTGATTTTCTGCTTAACAGTCAGTTTATTTGAGGCGAGAGCGCTGGTGGTGTTCGACACCGCTGACTTGAACACTTAAAGGATCAGCACTGAGGCCTGTTCATCGTCCTGATCTCAGTTTGTGCACGTTCACACTGAATCCTCCGTTAGTGACGGGGCTCCTCAGGGACCACATCTGTGCACTTCATGCTTTCTTTAGCTAATATTACGAAACACGGCATGAACTTTCATTATCATGTGGACGATAGCGATCTTGTGATTTGATTTTCCTGAATGTGAAAACTGACTTTGCAGTAATCCTGTAAAAAAAACGTTTCAAACAGACGACGTGAACTTTGACGTTACTTTTCTCCTCTCAGAGAAACTTCGGGACATTCGGGGGGTCAACGTGCAGGTCGAAGCTGCCCTGAAAAGCTTTTCATCTGCCGGCAAACATTCAAAGGCAGCTGAAGGCTCGGCCCACAAGAACAATATTAGTTTTGGATTCAGGTGTTTCTGCAGGCGGGCGTGTGTTTGTTTGTGGACGGTACTAAACACAGAGAAGACTGAATCATCTTCACCATCACACGCAGAGTTTCCGATGCAACTGCTGAAAACATTTGTTTTTCTGTTTTAAAAAAAAGGGGCGTGATATTGGGTATAATATATTTTACTTCCACCTCCACATCTCAGAGGGAAATATTTGACTTTTTACTTTTTATCTGACAGCTGTTATCAGACTGTTTTATATTTCAAACATATGATGAGTTTATGAAGTTTGATATTCAAATTAGACAGCAAAAGACAGAAATAAAATCCCAACAACTGCAGGATGTGTTGAAACAAACAGCTGCAGCACTTCATCAAATGTCCACCAGGGGGAGACCTTTCACAACAAACCCCCCTGAATGGGATTATTTTATTTCTCAGTGCTGGTACATGGAAATACTTCAGCTTGAGTACTGAAGTCCTCTCAGCCTCATGTAGAATAAGTATCAAAAATACTGGATGTGATGTTGTTAATTGTTCATGCAGAGGCATCGATGTTAAAACGACAAAGTACTTTATATAAAGTGAGATGGTTTGATCCAGGCGGTGTCCAATCTAAGGCGTGGACCCCTCCAAAGGGTCACCAGATAGATCTGAGGGGTCGTCAGATGATCATCAGGAGAGAAAAGTAAGATATTGGATCACAGAAAATAAATTACTGGAATAAAAACATGAGTTCAGAGGGATTTTTTACTTTATTATGTCAGACATTTCGAAGGTGCCTAAATTTACTTGTAGCTCACAGGTTGAATTTTTTCGAGGCTTTTGCGATATCCAGTCTTTTTAATAATTGCAGGAAATAAGGAATCATTTGCAGACGGCTTCACTCGACACTTTTAAAGACCCTGTTCAAAGCATTCGTGCTCGTCTCGTCGCTGATTCATTTTGATGCAGAATGACCCACTTACAGTTAAAATCCAGACGATTGCACGGGCACTTAGTTCTTCACAGAGAAAATTTTTACTGTGTGTCTTCGAGTTTCATCAACTGTCTTTTTAAGCCTTCAGTATGATATATGTGATGAAATTTGTATGACGGCTTGTGATGAAACTTTATCATCCAGATGTGCATTTTGAACGTTTTCCTCTCTGTTGCTGAAGAATCTTCCTCCTCGTCTCTACGCGGCCTCAAACGGCAGCTCCTTTGTTTTTAACAAAGCTTAACGTGAAAAACAAAGCTTCAAAAGCTTCAAAAGCTGCGATCAAAGGGGGAAGAAATCCGATTTTTACTGACCCACAGCAGATACGATGGCCATCAAATATTTATGGATGCTCACTGGTTCAATCAGTGTCAGTGTCAGAGACAGTCCTGACCGCAACAACCATTTCAGCTCACCTTAAAGAGATCACAATAAAAGCCTCAGTACAAAAGAAAAAGATGTTTAGGAGAATAAACGAGGACTCAAGGTAATAAAATCAGCTGGTGAATGATTGAAGGCCACGATCTGGTGAAGGTGCTTTACTTCTTTATACTTCTTTATACTTTCACTTCATCTCTGAAACAGAAATCTGCTTCTTTTCCCTTCATTATAACACATTTCTGCATTATGCATGATAAACGAGGACGTTTTAAATATAATGTTTAAAGGTCCTGCACACAGAAACAAAAAAGAAAGACCTGCGTGAGATTTTCTGATCGGGATCTACTGTTTAAAGAAGGGGGGGCAGTGAAAATAAATAGCTTAAACGGTGGAGATTTCCTTAAGTAGATTCAGAAGAAATCCACCTTCTGTTATTTATTTCAGCGATCAGCGGGGTTCAGCGTCTATCGAGCCTCTTTCCTGCTTCTTCAAACTGTTTGACTTCACTTTTAGTTGGCTGTGATTTAAAATGAATTTCTGGTTTATCTGAAACTGCAGAGATTTAAACGTTAAAAGCTTCATGGTGACATTTCAATGAAGCTTTGTTTGGACTTCTGAATGTTACTGAACACAAGGGGAGTAAATACAGTGATCAATTTACCATCGTGCACTAATAAATCATTTAAAAACACAGGACAGCTGTGTGAACTTCTACAAATATCAGAAAACACATGAACACCATCAATAATTCACCAAACACAGACGCGTGTTTTTTAACGGTCTTTTATTATTGATCCTCTGAGGACGTCTGCAGGAGACGATGGATCCTTTTTTTTTTCTTTTTTACTGTGATTTTCTGCCAAAATATGACCCCGGCTGATGGAGGGAGTTTATGGGGTGCAGAGTGGTTACCATGGTTACCGCGGCCTTTGAAACGCATCGTTGCAGCCCCATTTCTGACAACAATAATAATGATGAAACACTCTTTCTCACATATCTTTAGTATTAATTTCTTCATTTAACGATAATGATATTACTAATAATACTTTTATTTATGGAGCACAAAACACAAAGTGGTTGTAAGAAAATATTTAAGACGTAAAGAGAATTAAGGACATTTGTAAGAAGTAGAAATCAGCTGAGCTTCGCAGCCTCGTCTTCCTCTCGTTTCTCTGAATGGACCGATGTTCAGTCTGCTGCCGGATCACTTTCTCATCATTATTCAGATCTTCGGCCTTGCACACACACACACACACACACACACACACCAGCAGTGTTTGTTCAGACTTTGAGGCAGACAGCGTTCATTGTGCGTG
>JBAJHX010000062.1:1402477-1423142 GCA_037176925.1 Amniataba percoides | reverse complement strand
GTGTGTGTGTGTGTGTGTGTGTGTGAGAGACAGCGGACTCCCCCGAGGCGGCTGCTGACTCCGTCAAGGACGTTTCCCGCCTGTCGGAGGCTCTCAGGTGTCTGTTCGCTGTCGCTTACACGACCGAGAGGAACGCACGACAAAATGGAGGCTTTAAGTCCGGTGAGAGTCTCCTCACACGGCAGCGACGTGGAAAACAAACTCTGGTGGCCTTGTTTTCCCACCGTGGGCCTTAAAATGTTGAATGAAGGGAACGTCAACGCTTTTTGTTCTTTTTTCCTCTTTCAATTGGACAACGCCCCCTCGTGCACAAAGAAATGTTTTCCTGGTTTAGAGTTGCGTTACTGCTGATGTTGGTGCTGAGATGTTTTCAGGTGTCGGTGTTTAAGTCCAGACTGACAAACGACGACTTGGTGAGATTTCCTGCAGATGTTCATGAGACTCTGGTGACTTTTTGACTCTCAGCGCCGCCGTGAGGGCGACGTTTGTGGAGGGATCGTCACGAAACGCTCGCGCTCTCCTCAGGATGAGCTGCACTGATCATCAGGTCGCTTTGCTCTCTGAACACACACCTGCAGACACCAGGCTCATCTGTGTGTTAACATAAGATGGTGCTAACGTGATGGTTGTGATCTCATTTCTTGAAAAAGATGAACGGTTGTCTTTGCTTTATGAAACCTTCCTTGGCTGTCGGGTTTTATTTGAGCCTGCAGGATTAAACACGCTGTGAAGTCAAGGTGCTCTTTCAGTCCATGAAAAACACACTGACCACCTGCTCGCTCATTTTGAGTCAGAGCGTCCTAAAAAAAACCCCGAAATGCCAGAACAGACTGTGTATGACAGATTATATTTTTCAGAGGCCAGATTGGATCAACCTGAGAACTCTGCACTGATGTTGGCTCTCCCGGCGTCGCTCCCCCCCAGCTGAGAGGGAATTATCCACCAATCAGTTTTGGAGGCTGAGTTTAGGGCAAACCAATTATCTGCAGCTCGACGGGGTGACAGACGCTTTTAATTGTCTTTCATGAGGCTATAAAAGGTGTTTGTCAACTGGCTGGATGTGGACTTTCTAAATCTGTTGTGGCTCTCGGAGTTTAATTAAGCCTGGAGGATAAAACGCGGCGCAAAGTCGAGGTGCTCTTTGGGCCAAAGCACAGCTGTCTGTCAGCGGCGACGTGGAGCTGTCAGCAGACCGAACCGAAGGTCCGCAGGTCGAGTCGGAGAAACTGGATTCACGTTTCAGAGTGAATATTAAAGTGTATTAAAGGGGAATGACAGCGCGGCCTCTTTTGAAGTTATTCCAGAAAATGAAATCACGTGAAGTCAAAGAGACCGAGTTTAAATGTTTGTTTAAATCTCAAACACAACAGTCTCTTCCTGGTGTCGGTGAGTTTTATGTGTCCGGTTTATTTGGAATAAACGAGATGAACTGGGTAGTTAGCATGAGCTGTGATTTATTTATGATCTGAACAGGATGTCGGTTCTGTCATTTTGTTGAGTAAGTGGATGAATAACCTCCAAATTTTGTAGAAAACATGAGTTTTTTTTTGTTTTTTTTTACAGATTTGTATTTTTCTCCCGTGTTGAGGGAATAAACGTCTCTTGGAGAGTCGCTGCCTGCAGCCCGGAGAGCTGTTCAACTGCAAAATAAGTTTTTAAATCCATCATTTTGGCAGCTGCTGCAGGAGTTAGGAAAGCTCTTGTTTCTTGGTGCCGTCACCGTGCCGAGGAAAGAAAATCTCTTGGAACATTTAAGTAAAAAAAAAAAAGAAACAGAGACACGATGGGAAACCTGTGATGGAAATGTGAAGCCAGCAGTGCTGTTGGAAAATCCTCCGGCCTCTTCCTGTCAGAAAGGCGATCCTGCAGCTCCACAGGTGTGCTGCGGCCTGCAGGCGCTCAGGTGTGCACGCCGCCGACGCCGCGCTCTCCTCTGTCGCCCCGCAGCGCCGCATCTCAGCCGCTGTCAAACTACTGATGTTTGCACTTCAAAAGGCGGCTAATCTTACTCAGCCGCGGCCTCAGATCACGTTCGCCCCCCGAATGTAAATCTGCACGCCGCCCGACCGCAGGTGTGAACTTTTGATTGATCCGCCGCTTTGATCTTGTTCTCGTTAGTGCAGATTATTTTCAGGGTGACTCTGCTGGAGGAAAGTGACGACTCACTTCCTGTCTTCTCCTCTGCCGTGAGGTCAGGGGTCAAAGGTCAGGGTCGACTACAGAATAGACGTTTCATGACTGTGATCACCTCTGAATGATAAAATGCTAATAATATAAATGTTAATCTACAAAACTAATCTTCTTTTTTTTACCTTTAAGACCTTCTCATCGTCTCATTTCAAGTCAAACTCTCCTTTATGATCACAGACCAACTTTACGAGGTTCAGAAAAGACGCTGATGTAGAAAATACATGATGTGAGTCTCTTTTTGAAAAGGTTTGTGTTGTGGCGTCATTTAAAAATCGAGATGAATATAATGTTGAAAATAGTGAAAACTGTCCAACATGACGTCTTTTTAACAAACAAACAAAATATCTTCAGTTTTCAAAGATATAAAACAGTAAATTCTCACTTTAAACCTTTAAAACTTCTGATCTGGACACTTTGTGCTGACTGACAAAGCATCTGAACTTTTCTTCAGTGTGTCTGCTGCACGTACACACACTTTATCTCCACACAGGACAGACTCACCTCAGTCTTAAAGTCAGGAAACTTAAGATTTTCCAAATGCAGAAAATGTGTGTTTGCACCTCCGACATGTCGACCGGCTCTCAGCAGTTCTCTTTGAAGTCTTTGTGTTGTATGAAGGTCGGTTGTCACCTGGTGTGTAGTTGCGTGGGAGCAGCGTGTGATGCTGCAGCGATTTCAGAGCGATCTGAGCAGAAAGTGCAGCAGCTCTGCTAACAGTAATGACGGCGTTACCTCCACGTTAAGTGAAGCAGCCGGGCCTCCAACATGGCCCCCACAGGGTGTGTTGCATCATCCAAAGGCGTCCGCAGACATCAGATGAAGTTTTTTTTTTTTCTACTCGGCCCACATACATCCAGCGACACGCCGATAACACAAACGCGCCGCCCGTTATCACATCGCCTCAGCAGACTGGCGCACAAACGTCGCCCGGCTGACGCGTCTTAATCTGCCGGACGTTTGGGCGTCAAACCAAAAGAGCAATTAAGATCTGGCGACAACCTCCACCCTCCCCCACAGAGGAAATTAAAATGATTTCTGTGACAGCGGCTTAATGTGTGGGCTGTCAGTTATGCGAGGTAATACTGCGCGCGTCGATGGCTCCGGAGATTTGGCGTGAATGGCAGCTTTATGAAGCCAGTGAAGTTGCGGAGGCCTCATTTGTCAGATTTAGGGCGGCCCGGCCTCCACGCCGCTGCCGCCGCTCGCCTTCAGAGAGAGGCCTGATTAAAGATACAGGGCTCATCAAAATGCTAAATACGAGGGCGGTGATTTAGCATCGCTCCGCGCGTCAGGACAGGTTGAACAGTGTGTGTTTCCAAGCTGCGTGGAGAGCGGTGACGGTGCAGCAAACACGACCACGTGACTAAATCAAGACGCCGATCAAAACCCGGACAGAGATCGAACAGCGGCGGTAAAACGCTGTGTCACCGGCCGGCTTCCCGTCCAAATGTGGAGCAAGTTTTGGGAAAATTTCCAGAAAGAAAATATAAATGCTGGCCTGCTTCCATCCACGAACATTATTTCATTACTGTAGCTGCCTTTAAAGCGCTCAGTCAAAGTTAGTAGCTGTGGAAATCATCTTTTTCTCTGTTTTCAATCAACTTTCACTCACCAATGACCCGAGCTGGTTTTTTTTAACTATCAGCTGCTCGTGATGTTTATGCTGCTGAAGCGTCTCCTCCTCCTGCTGAGCTCATCGTTTGTCTCTGAGGAAGTGGAAATAAACTGTCTGTCCGGCTGTTTACGCGGACCGAGCGGCGAGTTTTTTTCAGAGTTTGGAGGTTTGTTGTTGCTGGAACAGCCGGAGGAAAAGCGACCGGCTCATCTGATCACATCTGAGCATCATCGTGGTGTTTTTTTCTCATCATGAAAGATCATTTTTGTCTGATTTTGTTTGAGTTCAGCTCTGATGATGTGCTGGTGACTCTTTGGAGGTGTTGTTGTGTTTCCGTCAGGATGTTAGATGAGCTTAGAGATGTTTAGCTGTGAGGATCTTTCAGCTTTTAAAGGTAGAGTCACTTTAAAATAAGGAATAAAACCTTTAAACCTGAAGCAGCAAAACAAACTCAGTGAAGTCTACGCCAACATGAAACCATCTTCATTTTTCTCGCAGCCACGTGAATGTTTTAGTGTCTGAAACAACATCATCGTTTTCAGCTGACAAAGCTGCATCACAGCCACAAACTCAGCTGACGTCTTTAAAGATTTACGCTCTGTCGTGCTTCTTTAAAACGAGCTGAATAGGTTTGTCATGATGCACGGTGGTCAGGGGTCAAAGGTCGCGGTCTTAGAAGAGGCTGCTGGTCGGAGAGTTCGGGTTTCCTCTGGAGGAGGAGGAGACGCCGCTCGTGTGTTTCCTCTCGGAGCTCGAACTCCCCGCAGGACGAGCTCATCTCGCCGTGTTTACTGCAGAGAGCAGCTGCGTCTGTTCGCGTTAGGTGGTCTTGATATGTGGGAACTCTCTCTGTTTGTCTTTGCCGAAGGATATTTATCCTGATAGCAACTTGTCCAACTTTATACTTCTGAGGACGGGCCTGGTGTTTTTTTTTTTTCTTTCTCCTGCATAAACAGTGATTCAGCCTCTGTTTTATCAGTCCAGTTAGTTATTAAGACGCAACACTGAAAACTAAATAACACCTCCTCTATGGTTTATAAGAGCAGATTAAAAAATAGATGTGCTTTATCTCTTTAATTCAACTTAATATTGCATTACTGTTTATCCTCACATCACTTGACTCATAATATATGGTGTGAAATAGTATTTCATAGTGCAGAACAATACTCTGCTATATCTGTTTATATGAAGGATGTTTATGGTGTATTTATGTCTTCCACATTTTCTTTTTTTTTATCTTAATTTTGAGCTGCATTGACAAGTAAATTTCACAGATGTAGGATTAATAAGGTTTATCTTTTTTATCTTAATCAGTCCAGCAGAGACAGAACAACACGATGTTTCATTAGAGTCCTTTTCTGTGTCCAGCTGGTGAATTTCTGTCGTGTTTTTTGTCTCTTTGAACTCGGTTTGTGGTCTCCACCAGCTCCTGAGAAAAGATCCTGACAGGAAAAGCAGAATCTGTGAGCTGAAAGAGGCTGAAAAGCTTTGTCGAGGTGCGAGTTTGTCTCTGCGAGCGACTTCAGAGATTAGACGGATCCATTGTTAATGTAGAAATATTGATCAGGGCGGCTTGTTATTTGAGCGCCACCGTCTCCGGGGGATCGATTCATGCAGACGCCCTCGTTTCTGTCGACACCACATCCCTTATTTGGAGCGCGGCATTGTGGGAAACACCATGGAAACGCCCGCCCCCGTTTCCACCGCGTCGCATTGGAGGAACTCGTCTTTGTTTTTCAGTCACACACACACACAAAGGCGTGACCACACACTCAGATCCACGGCTGGAAACTGTGCAGCTCATCAGACCTGAACATCAGAAACCCACACATCCACCTTATCTCCACAAATAACCGATAAGACCAAATTAAAAACGGCACATCGCTGCAAAGACTGTGTGAACGGTGATTTCATAAATAAGGAAAGAAGGAATTAAATTATTATTATTATTAAATGTGAAAATACTGAAGTATTTTTAGTGAGCTTTTTAAAATCTGCTACAAATCTTCTTGATGATATCAAAGCTACCTCATAATTAAAAAATCACACACACTTAAAAACTCATTAAGATTCACATTCAGTTGTTTGGTCACTTTTAATGGGTCTATGCAGGAAAACCATTAAAAATACTTTTCCTGAATTAAAACAAAAAATCTCCTTAACTGCATGATTAGAAATACCTCTTTGTATTTTAGTCCATTATCCATTAAGTTCCCCAAAAGGCACATGAACACAACATGTACCTTTAATGAGCTTTACTTTTTAATCAAGGTTCACATTCAGGGGGGACTTTAATGTAATTTGGTCAGTTTTTATCTTTGTTTTTCTGCCCTTAAAACCCCTTAAAGCATGAAGGAAACCAATTAAAATACCTTCACGTATTAAAACCCACCAATTAAGCCATTAATTTCCTCATTTAAAGAACATGAAAACAACATTTGTAGCTTCCTTTAAGGTTATTTACACATTCAGAGAGGTTTTAATAAGATTCATTTTTCCTCTCAAACATCTCAGGTCATTAAAAAAAAGACCTAACGATACTGTAATGCATAAATAAAAATAAAAGAGACTGAATGGACGTATCGACCATCTCAAACTTGCCTTTTTTTCATGATGAATATTTACTGCAAACATGAATAAGTGTCGCCGCTCTGTCCTGAAGACTGAGCGCCGTCTTTTCGTCCCGTCGCTCTGGTTATTAGTCTCGGGATAAAGAGCGGCTGCTTGCTGATGGTGATGAATTCTACATGACAAAATAACCTGCGGAGGCTAATTCATACATTTATTTATTCTGCAGGGATTGATTGAACCAATATTTTCGAGCCGGCGAGGATTCATAATTCATGGCTGCTGCGTTTTAATTCTGCGGCCGTCGTCCATCATCCTCTCTGTTGGTATTCACGTCCGCGGCGATCCGGGCCTTCTTTTATTCTCCTCGGCCTTTGTCCCCGGGAGCCTTCGGGGGCTCTCGCTCTCTGCAGGGTTTGTTGTGAAGCCATTAGCCGCCGCGGCGCTCCGGTTAGCTTCCCCTCGCATTGATCGAGGGCGGACAAAGAGCACCGGAGCCGGCCGGGGTCGCGGAGGCTCCCCGTTACCGCGGCAGACCCACGGCCTGGCATCGCTTTGTCCGCCAATTAAAATGCATCAAGTGCAAATCACCTGCTGGGGTGGGGGTGCGGGGGCATTGGAGGGAGGGGGGGGGGGTCGGGGTCTGGTGTCCTCCGCTGTGCCCAGAATTGGAAAGGGGCCTGATTAGTTTCGCATCACAGACTCTGCAGGCGAATCCATTCAGTGCAGCAACAAGGCGGGGGGGGGGGGGGAGGAGGAGGCGCCGCGAGGGTTTAAAAAGTACCTCACATATAAATCTGTCAGCGGGTCGGCTCAGAGTTTAAGATCCACATGATTAAGATGGACAGTTCGATGAAAGGTCGGGACAAAACCGTGTGAAGGACGTCAGGAGTGTTTTTACGTGTTTCTGAGGCGCCGCAGCGTTCGACAGCTCGACGCGTTTCTTCACGACACGACACGACACACACTTTCATACGTCTGACATCCACATCTCCATTAACCGTCTCTCCGTGAGAACATGTTTTTTAGTGGCGGTCGCATCTCATGGTTCACTTTACGCCCTTTATCACGCAGGAAACACAAAGACTGAATGATAGCAGATGTACTTTAACCTCGTCCACCTGTAGTCGTCTTATGACCTGAAATCACATCACAACGTGCAAAAACAACATAAATGATCTGAAAATATGTTCTGATGTGACATTTTTCTCTGTTAGCATGTCACAACAACCACTAATTATTTGTGCACACACAGAAATGTGAAGACAGCACAGCAGATTTAACATCAGTGCTTCTTTATGCTCGGCATCACTTTGAACATTGACTGTGGATCATTTTCCTGTTTTCTGTCTCGCCCGCGTCACCGTGAACTGTGTGTCTGCAGCGTAGATGCATCTGTGTGTGTCGGAGCTGGTGTTTGTTGAATTAAAAGGTCTGATTAAAAATGTCAGCCTCGTCTCGTCTCTGCACAAACACTCGCCTGGTTGTGGTTTGCGTCTTGCCGCTTGTTTATCACAGTAACTCGGCTTCTTCGCCGAGCTTTTTATTCTTCCAGCAGCAGGCTGACCGCAGCGGGAGAGTTTCTGTCTCCAGCATCTGAGAGCTAAATCTCCCTTTTGTCTTCTGGAGGAGAAAGAAACATCTCATGTCACACGAGAGCTGTAAAACCGAACTGAGCGCCGCTCGCGTGACGACGCCTCAGAATCAAAACTGGGGTGAGAAATTTTCCATCTCTGCAGCACCGCTAACACACCGGTGGGGAGGTTTATAAGAGTGTGTGTTCGGAGAGGATGAGGTTAATGAGTCAGAGGGGATCCTGGAAAAACTGGAGAAAACAACCTGAGATAGAAATTGAAAATGCAAATGCAACACGATCGAGAAAACCACAGCGTTCCTCCGTTTGGCTGTCAGGTCTCTTTGACTCGATGGCGGCTGTCTTAAACAGCGTGCACCAGTTTAATAATTAAGGTTTCTAAATGTATTGTTCCCGCCGCGAAGCTGAATGAGCCTCCTTGTTGGGTCTCTGCGTCTCGGGAACAGTGGGAGGTTGTGACAGATTTCGGGTTCGTTTGGTGCTCGTGGCGTCCTGACAGCAGCGTCCACGAGGCTCATAAACAGTCCCGACATGCAGAGAGGCCGTAAACAGTCTGTGAGAAACGTCTGGAGGAGGACAAAAGCCCCTCTCAGTCTCTGCTGGCTCTGTGTGCAGACTCTGAAGAGCTTTCCACAGTAAAAGCAGCACTTCAACACAAAATAAAACAGATTTATTGCGGGCAAATCACACAGACAGACCAGATCTGAACACAGCCTGCAGAGGGGAAACTCAAACCCCCGAGTCAAGTCATAATTAGCAAGGGAGGAAAAAATAAAGTTATTACGCATGAGATTCTTATTCCATCAAACCCCATTTTTAGACCCCTTTATAGCACTTTATTTTCCATCACATCGGCTCAGTAAGGTTTCTGTTTGTTGGTTTGCTTTGTTTCTGCTGCACGTGTGCTCTTTGTGGATCATGAGTTTAGTTTCAGCGAGTCTTATAAGAGCCAGGTTAGAAGAAGTGAGTCAGCCGTCTGTGAGCGGTGAAAAGCAGGCCGTCATTTAATGGAGGGGATTTCTGAGCATCTGATGAGCAGCTCTGATAGCGGCCCCTTTAAAGCGGCTCCGTCACAAGCGTTTGCTGAATGGAGGGAGCAGCTTGTATATCGGCGAGGAGGCTGCACGATGCAGCAGAAACAACACGCTGACACGCTGAGAGCTGCAGCGTTAATTCACCGCCCGCCGTCGTATTGAGACAAATCACACTGGATGAAGTTATGGAGCTGCAATTATGCAAATTGCACGTGTTTTTTTTTTTTTACGGGGGCGGAGGTAGTTGAAGAGGCTGACACACGAGCTGATCCACAGCCGGCAGCGAGGTGACGAAGAGGATGATGATGATGATGAGGTTTTACCGGCGGCTGCACCTGCAGGCTGGAAACATCTGGAGACACTAAACGGGGAGAGGAAGAGGCAAATCACCAAAGAGCTGCTGCGCTGGTTAAAAATTCAGCACTGTTAAAAAATTCAAACTTGATCTGGTGATATTTTCCTTCCCGTCATCGAATCCCAAACCAACAACGCTGCGTGCCGGATAACTGCTCGTCCTGCGAGCCTCACAGAACTATTAAAAACACGACAATGAGCCTCACATCACCATGAACACACACACTGTTTGTTTGGACTCAATCACACACACACAAATACTCACTCAAGCACCAAATGTGGACTCATCCGCCGCTGAAAATAGTCCCCAACAAATGCGCCGTCCTCGTGTGTGTTTGTTAATGAAAGTTTATTCTTGTGAGGTTCTGCAGTTCTTGATTAGTTCATCTTTGCTGAAGCTTCACGTCGTCTCCAGCTGAGCTTTGGGGCTTTTTTTGTGTTTAAGATGGAGGCTCAGTAAGTTTTTGTACTCGGTGACTCTTTTAACTTAAACAGCAGACAGCAGAAGGACAGAAGGCTGAAAGCTGCCGCCGAGCACAGAAAGTGAAAACGCCCACAGTCCTTCCTCCTCCGCCTCGGCCGATCTGCAGGAAAAGGTTTGGAAACGCTCCCTGCTGCTCGGCCGCATCACGTCAGCCGCAGAAACAGCTGGAGGAGGATCCACGAGAGAACGGACCGAAGGCCGGAGAGGAGGAAACGTTCAGCTTCAGCATGTTTCTGTAGGAGAGACTGACAGTTTCCACTCGAATCCAGGAAGATAATTCAGAATATAAAGTGAATTTTTTATCTCAGTACCTGAATAGTTGTGAAGATTAAACTGAACTTCCGTGAGCGTCTCAGAGTTTTATCAGTGTGTGTTTTCACCTGCTGGTGTTTTGTTTTGTCATCTTCCCCTCTCAAGGAAATGATGATGATGCATCTCCATGTTTTGTTGAATGATTCCTCGATCAGTAAATCTATAATCGATTATCAGATCAGTTTTCTGGTGCTGCTGTGATGAAGAACGAGTCGCCGTGTTTCCATTTTAAAACCACGACGAGATGTGAGAGCAGCTGCACGAGACGAAAGAAATCAAACCACCGCGGCTTTTTAAAAAGATGTTTGGACACGCTGACGGAGAAAAATAAACCATGCAGAGAAATGTGAAACTGAGATGATCGGGAATCGTTTGATAATTCAAACATTCAACACTCGCTGCTCGTGATGACGCGTCGGCTCAGCCCGACCACGCAGCCGGCGGCCATCTTTGTTCGCTGCACTCGTGACTGTCGTTATCGTGAGCTGCTGCTTTCTTACAGCTTCGTGTCTGCTGCTCTTATTAGCTTGTTTATACAGATGAAAAGTCAGAGCGAACACTCAACACACACACACACACACACACACACACACACTCTTTAATGAGTCTTTAACGGCGGCCCGGTTGAAAGCCATTTTGCCTCTGCTTACAGTTTAGATAATAGGTGTCAAAAGTCAAGTCTTAACTCTCTGTCTGCCTGCACACACACACACATCCTCCTCACACACACACACACACACACACACACTCCTCGCTGCTTCTCCATCATTTTTCAGTCATTTGAATGAGAAAAGCAGCTCGCTGGATTATTTTATTTCTTGAACTTTTCTTGTATTTCTGCTGGAACTGCGATGATTTATTATATTTATGCTTCTGTACGATGTTACACATAAAGCAGATTTTTCTCTCCTTTAATGGAGCTCGGCTAACAGTTTCCCTCTGCTCCCAGTGTTTGTGCTAAGCTAACCTGAACCCTCAGTTTTTTCAGTGTGTGTTTTTTTTTTGTGGGTTTACTTAAAAACCATCGCACGTCGAGCCGCTGAACTTTTTTGTGTCTTTTGTTTTTTTCGTCCTTGAGAGTTTCACCCTTCAGCCCTTTGCCTCTGTGAGCGTTTTAACATCTGATACGCCAAGCGGGTTCATACGGAGCCAGAAAAAGAGCTTTAATATCCTCGTTTGGACGCCAAATCTGAACCTGATCCCCGTCCGCTTCCTGCCTGCAGGTCCTGCTGCTCAGCACTCTGTGGGGTGAAATCAAACTGGCGGAGAAATCCTCGCCGTCCTTTTACTGCACATAATGTGAGCTTGTATAATGGCAGCGTAAGTCGGCCGCCTTCAAATAAAATAGAGCCAGATTTATAGTTTAAAGTGCTTTACATCGGCAAATAGCTTTTCCATTAACAGTAACAAGAAAAATATTGAGAGCCGTGAATCAGCGGAGAACATCGACATCATTTTGCTGCTTTAAAGAGACGTCCCTCTTTATTTGCCTGCACTTTTTATAAGTGCGGCGCTTTGAAATAAAAGTATTAAATGGCTTTTGGAAAATATCTCAAACAGAAGTGAATAGAGGAGCCATTTGATGCCTCCCCTCTGTGCCTCCGCTGTTTTTATAAATGAAATATCTGCTGAAATATTTACTCTCTAATTAATCCCACTGAGACGAGAGCCATATTGTCGTTTCTGTGATTAAGGAAACGCTGTTTAGTATCTCGGTATTAATTACGATGACATTACAGGGTCACGGACAAAGGCGGCAAACGGAAGAGCTTTCGTGGCGAAGGATGAATCGAGACACAGTTAAAGCGTCGTCAGATCGAGGTGGCAGGAAGCAGCAGACGGCGGCGAGTGAGCGCCGTCAGCTGTGGGCGGATGTTCTGACCGGAAGATAAATAAAGTGCATTTCATTGAGTTTTATTTCGCGAACGCACCGAGCTGGATAACGAGTGTGTCCGGCGGGTTCGTTTAACACCTCAGAAATGTGTCCGCTGTTCAACAGAAGAGACACCATAAAATGTGTAAAAGACTAAAGAGGCCGAAACAAAGTGTGCCGATCTTAAAAGTCATAGTTTATGTGTTGTTACGTGTTTTTCATGTTGCAGAAACAGCAGTTTTTCACATTTGAAAGATTTGACCGCCTCATGTAGACGTATAAACTCTTTCGTGTGTGTGATGCTTTTATTATTTTCTCTGGTTGGACAGCCACAGTGTGAACTTCTCCAGCATGCATGTGACGACGTTACGCTCTGTTGTCGTGTAAATGAGGCTTAATTGTGTTGTTAGTAAGAAACCGAAGTGCCGGCGGGCCCCGGTGACCCGACTCGTCTTAGAGAGACTTCCCTGGAGGTCAATTACTTCCTGCTCTGCCTCTGCGTCAGACTCCAGAATGAACCTGGAAGGAGTCTTTCTGTCCCTCTGATCTGTTCGACATGAATAAAACATCAAAGCCGTTATCTTCACGCCGCACTCTCGCCTTCCCAGGTGAAGATTAGTCTGCTGCCGCAACAGCTGATGGAGCCAAACGAGCCGAGCGTCTGCCGGGGCCTCCGGGCGTCTCGCAGGCAAGACGCTCGAGCTGCCTTCCAGGAAAAAACACACAAAACTGGACAAATTAGTCACAGAGGAGGAGGAGGAGGAGGAAGGCAGGGCTGTAATTAGCCAGCGTCTGCTCAGCGTCACTGTCACCGCCGAAGGTTCGAACCCTCACAACCTCAGCTTTCATCTTTTTGTTGTTTTTTCTGAAGACGTTGCAGCATCATCACAGAAAAGCTGTTAAAAGTGGTTCTGTCATGTTTATTAAAACCCGCTTTATTTAATAAAGTCCAATAAGGAAGAAAAGAAATAATCAATATAATGATCACAGCGTGGTTCAGAAATAAAAACACGCTCGCTCCATAAATAAATGAATTTACCAGCTTCTGTTCGATGCTCCTGTCACTCAGGTGAGCAGAGATTATTTTTATTTATTTAAAGATTTTCATTGAAACAGATGTTTGATAAGTTGCTGTCTGTCACTGAACGATGTAACATGACGCTGATCGAAATAAAGAAATCTGCTCCTCAACTCACCTGTGTGTGAAGTGTGTGTGAACACACACCTGCGATTACTGATTATCGCCCCGGGCGCTGTGAAAGATGAAGAGATGAAAACCTGACGGAAATATTCAGAATCGGTCGGATTTCTTTGACGGATCGCCGGCAGCATCGTCCTTTTTTTCACGTGTGTGTGAGACAGATTTCAATCATCTTCACCAAAAGAAAAATCAAAATTTAAAAATGCAAAATGTTCACGTTGAGTATCGTCTGTAGCAGCGAGGAGGAGGAGGAGGAGGAGGGCTCAGGGTTTCATGTTTTATTCAAACAGCAGAGCAGAACAGAGAAAAGCTCTTCACACAGGAACTCATCCAGCTGCTGCGGTCAGGAGCTTTAAAATAGATCCAGGAACAAATGGACAACAGGAGGCGAGCAGCTCGCAGCGTTTAGTCTTTATTAGTCCGAACAGACCTCACATACATCATCACGTTTCAGCGGCTCTGCCTCTTCCTTCATCGTCCTCAAACACTGGGATTATTTCACACTGTCAGATTAATAACAGAGCAGCTTCACGTCTTCTTTTCTTAAAGGTGAAAGTAAAAACACGTCTGCTTCAGTGGAGACTTTTAATCAGACTGCAGTGAGATTTTTTATTTTTTATTTTAAGGTCCCAAGATTCAACAAAACAGACGTTCCAGACTTTTCTAAAGACTGAAGGCTTCAGATTATCCTTCATCTGGTGACGGTGTAGAGGCGGTTTAAAGCTGATGATAAAACCTTAAAGGAAGTTGATCAACGTTTCCTTCCACGCGTCAGTGTCGATGCACGTGTGACGTGTCGGGTGCGCTTCATTTCTGCACCTCGTTGTGCAGGTGGAGTCTCATAACGTCTCACAAAGAGGGTTTGATGTGAATCCGTCCCCTGAAAACTCCACCGAGGCGTCTCTGAAAGGAAATTATTCCCCTAAACTTCACTAAGGAAGTGGAACGAGGAGATGCTGAATATTTGTGCAGCTTTGAAGCTTGAAGGGAAATAAAAGTGAACATCAGCATTCATGAGCTTTGTGACGCCACAAAGAGAGCGATCAACAAACTCTCTTTTTTTTTTTTTTTTGTTATTCATTCGACTTCACCGAGAGCCGCAGCGTTTGTGTCTTTGAGCTTCACGGGGATTTGAAGGCCCATCATGCATCACTGATGGCGGCGTTTTACATGAGTGTCACGCCTCCTCCTCCTTCTCCTGTTTCACGTCTCTGCCTTTAGAAAAAAAAAAACAAATCAATACGCCACAGCAGTCCTTGAGAAGGTTTCAGTCCTCCATGAAATGAAAACCTCACTGGAGATCGGCCTGTGTGTGTGTGTGTGTGTGTGTGTGTGTGTGTGTGTGTGTGTGTGTGTGTGTGTGTGTGAACATGTAAAGTGGATGTTTCTCCTGAACATGGCGCCTGTGCTGCGGCGGAGGAGGGGTTAAAGGATGTGGAGCTGGTTGAAGGGTTCAGAGCAGCAGACAGAAGATGAGGTATCGACGTGGAGGCGGGGGGGGGGGTTAGATAACGAGCCGGGCGGGGGGGCGGCTGGGTGGCCATGGCGACCGGGCCGGGCTCGGGGGGGTTTGGGAGGTGCTGCCACGCTCCGTCAGCTCCTTTAGTTCTGCTGCGACCCAAAAGGAGGAATTATGTGCATTTCAAATCCCTGTTTCTGCTGTAAAATGTATGAGGAACCTGAACGCAACACGGCCGGGGTCGACTACAAACAGGCAGAAATACATCAGGACGGCGTGGACACACACACACACACACACACACACACACACACACACAGATCATTTGCATTTCTGTGTTTGTCGCCGGGCGGAGCTTTAAAGACTTCTGGTTGTCGTTCAGCATAATCCCAAATTGTCTGGGTATTAAAAGTTTGGCTTTGTGAGACCTGCAAACAGGAAACACACACACACACACACACACACACACACACACACACACACACACACACACACACTCAGAGTGTGTTTGGGCCTGCGGGCTCGGAGCTGCTGATGGATGCGGCCGCCGGTCTGACTTAATAATCCATGAACGTCTCTGTAACGTGTGGATTTGTTGATTTGCAGGTGATGTGAAAGTTGAGTTGCATCACTTTAAAAAAATCTCTTTTTTTTTCCTCTCCATGACACAAAGCTGTTGTCTGATACTCTCTTTATTTATTTATTTATTTAATGTTGGTGAGATGATTCAGAGATTCAGCAGCTTTTATTTCATTCGTGTGTGTTTAATCAACCTTTCATGAGATCTTTCGCACGACGCTTTGCCATTTTAGTTCCCTGAAAATGTGTAAAACTATAAACCCACATGTTCAGAAACATTAACTGAGATTTGTCGGTGGAAACTGCAGAGTGAAAGAAAATGAAAGAAAATCCTCATTTCTTTATTAAAACAGTAGAAAGAGGCAAACTCAGCCTTGAGTGAAAAAACAATTTGGTTTCTCTCCTAAATTGGAATAACCTCCATTTTGGTGGGATTTTTCATTTCAGACCTTTTAATGCATCAATAATTTAAAGCTCTGAAAGGAAAGAGACATTTTCACTCAACGACGAGTGTTTTTCTTTGTGTTTCTGCTCTTTTATGAATTTAAGGGTCGTTCAGTCTTTTACTTTCTTCTTCTGAAGGTTGTTTTTTTTCAGCAGCTTCAGGCTCTTCGTGGCCGCCTGTTACTGCGGCTGGTGGCGGCCATTTTTAGTAGTAGGGGAGGTCCGCAAAACAGTAATTACAGACCATTACACGGCTCTTTAAAGCCCACTCAGCTGTGGTGTGTGACACTAACACACACACACACACACACACACACACACACACACACACAGAGGCAGGAATTTGTGGCTCTTATCTCAAAGAAAATGTGGATAATTTAAGTCTGCTGCACATTTCTGAGCTGTGGAGGCCTGTTATTATCAGACAGCACATGACTCTGCTGTGTGTGTGTGTGTGTGTGTGTGTGTGTGTGTGTGTGTGTGTGTGTGTGTGTGTGTGTGTGTGTGTGTGTGTGGTTGAAGGTCCCGTATCGCTCACATTTGCAGGGACGTTGTCTTCACATCTGCGCTGCTTCCTGATAAGAAAAATGCTCTTTAGTGATTTTTTTTGTGTGACATTTTACTGTAAAACTGATTAACGATAAGCAACAAGTTTCCACCGAGCTGAAATTAAAAATACCAGCAGGATTCGACTTTAAAGGGACATTTCGGTGAATGTGCTGCCGGTCAGATGAGAAGATGGAGATCGTTTTAATCTGTCGTACGGAGACGCAGGATTTCTTTAACCCAGCTTAACAAAGATTTTTACAATATTACTCAACTTTTCTGTTACATTAGTACAATTAAATTAAATTAATCATAAAAATCTTCACAAAAGTTGATGTCAGATCTTTTAATAATCTTATTAAAACAAACTCAAACAGTCTTCACAGTGTGTGAAATGAACTGCTGAAACATTTTGTTGTATTATAACCCGTCAGTCAAAGAAATATGTTGATTAAAGTTCATTTTTCTTTAAGTTATTTTTTTCGCCGTTTTAGCAGCTTTGACTCAGGACGTTTGTTCTTAATACAGCTTATGGTCGGTCATATTGTGAATCCAAACTGAGCGGACGTTTGATGAAATGAACGAGCGTGAGGTGAAGTCTGATGCTCTGACATCATCAGAAAGAGACAAAACGACAGCACATCGAGAGGCGCGGAAACAAAAACTGTGACGAGCCGGACTTTGTGTTCAGGATCAGACGAGGCTCATTAAAGAAGCTTCCCTCCCTCCGTGTGTGTGTGTGTGTGTGTGTGTGTCCTGTTATTTCCCGGGTGTAAACACACGCTCACCTGTAGTTCAGGTGTCTGCGCGGTGACTTGAAGCCTTATTGCTCCGGCTGATAAACACTCATCTCCTCCGCTCTGCTCTGCTTTGCGGGGAAATGTGTCCATACTCTCCCTGCAGCTCTGCTCTCTGTCTGCCTTTATTGTTCATAAACTCATAAAGCTGTCGGGGATTTATCCTGAATTTACCGCGGACGCTCGTGAAGGCGTCGCAGGGCTGATTCACCTTATTGATGCAGCTGCTCGCCGTCTGTCTTTTTCTTTAACCCTCCGCCTTCTGTTGCAGACCTGTCGGAGAAGAAGAGCGACCTGAGAGTCTGCGATGACTCCACCTGTCGATTCGGAGGCGTCTGCAGAGACGACGGAGCTCAGCTCAAATGCGTCTGCCAGTTTCAGGTAGGAAATGAATGAAATGATCCTCCTGTCGTGATTCATTTCACTGACGAGTAACGTGTCTGTCATTTCTTTTAAATCACCCCATTATTTATCCAAGTTTACCAGAAAGCACCCAACAGACAATAAAAACATTTAGGGGTCATTTCAGTGAAAGATAAAGATATTACTTGGTATTTGTCACCTTTTCTGACCACTGAAATTAAGTGTTAGTGATCCTTTTTCTTCTCTTCTGTGTTTTTCTTATTGTCACGTCACAATTGGTTCCTACTAAGGATGTAAATCTTTAAAAACACACAAACATACGTGATTAAAAAAGTCTCCTAAAGCAGCGGTTCAGTGCACTTCCTGTAAAATCAGCAGTGTTGTGAGGGACTATTTCCTGCGGCGGAAGAATCCACATTCGGCTCGATGGATCGTTTTCTTTCTCAGTCTGAATCAAATGAAGTAAATTACAGCTGTGAACCTTTAACGAGCTTTTAACTGTGATCAGCTGATGAAGATTAAACGTGAACTCTGTTGGATCGTCTGAACGCCCGAATGAAAGGGAGCAGTTTGTTCCTCTGATAGAAAACAAATGTAATTATTCTCCCGTCAGCTTGTTGTTCACGACGGCGGCGTCTGAAAGGTGAATTCAGCACCGAGCCGCCGCCTCGCTGCGATAACAAGACACACGAGATGCAGTTTGAAGCTCGCCGAGTCCCTCGTTAAAATCTGAGCTCATCAAAGTGTTGTTTTTTCTCACCTGCATCACCTGAAACTTCTCACGAAGCTTTAAGGAGGAGCGACGAGTCCTTTTCCCTGATTGGTGCAAACTGTAAAGACACGTTTTCCTTCAGTCACACGTTCACTTCAGAAAGTGACTTTTATTTTTCAGGCTGAATTTAAAGGCCAGCGAGGAAAGTGGTGCACTCAGGTGATATTTAGAAAAATATTTCAGAGTAATGACGGTAATTTTCCTGAAACATCCGACGTGAAAAACTAAAAGGCAGCAGGTTCAACTTCCACTGTGCTAAAAATGTCTGGAAACATATTCAACGTTTATATATTTAGTATAGTTTTATATTTATATAAGTATATTTTCTGCAGCTCTGTGTGTGTGTGTGTGTGTGCATAATGGTAATTTTCTGTGATTAAACCAGCAGGGATCCGTCTATTTCCTGATCGGTGAAACTTTTTCCATTTGAAGTAAACAAACCTGATTCAAGAAGCTGCGTTAAAATAAAGATTCTGCTTCAGCTGACGTCTGTTTTTCCGTGAAGTCATTTTTACATGAGCAGGTGGAGGTCGTGATGATGGATGATGCAGAAACAGACGTCTCTTCTCCAGATAAAAACAGATGTTTGGGACCCTGCACAACCTTCAGTACAAACCAGGAGAAGAAGAACCTGTTTTTCCATTTTTCTTTTGCAAAAGTGACAAAAAATAAATTAATTGTAAATAAAATCATCATCTGAAAACAGGACAGCAACAAATCTGAGGCAGAATGATTCAGAAAGAAGCAACACGTTTTGGACCAGAAATACTTTTTTTTTTGTTTGTTTATTATTATTTGTTTTGTTATTATTATTTATTTCTGATTGGACGCTGTCAGGTCATTTAAAAACAGTCGAATCAAAGAGTCAGAGCGGCTCCAAAAACACAGGATCTCACGTTTCTCCTTATTTTCTCCTCAAAAAACGACATTCAGCCTTTTTCCCTAAAATCAGTGATGCTCCCCTTTAACTCAGGTTTAACTGGGTTTATTAAAAAGGTGGATTAAACAGACTAATAGCCACTTAAAACATTTCATACAAAAACAAAAATCAGCTGCCGCCTGCACTTTTTTAACTTCCTGTTTTAAACTCGAGCGAGTCTCAGTGAAAACCTCGTTAACTTCGCGCTCTGCAGCCTTTGATGAGTCTGTTTGTCGTTCTCCTCTCTGAGTTTAGAAAGCTGCCATATTTCTTTCTAATGTGACTGTAATTACGACAGAGAGGCAGCAGGTGTGTGTGTGTGTGTGTGTGTGTGTGTGTGTGTGTGAGTCCGGTATCGCTCACATCTCTGCATTTTGTCCTCAGATCTTCGCTGCTTGCAGATAAGAAAACGCTGTGAGGTTTCTGCAGGCGGCGACGTGGTGACATTTTATGAAACGATCAGTGATCAAACTGCAAAGAGCAGAACTGATTCAGGATCAGCAGCAAACTCACAAACACCAGCAGGTTCACACTTTAAAGGGAAACTTTCAGGGCGTGTTCGCTCGCCGTTTCCTGAATCACACGTTTGATCTCACTGATCGTGTTAGCTTAGCATAAAGACTGGAAGCGGGGGGAAACTGCTAGCCTAGCACCATTTTAAAAATAACACGATGCGCTTTAATCGTGACGTTGAGTTTGACGGTCTGATGTTTTCTACAGGACGGCCTCAGAGCCCGAACACTAGCACGTCACGTAGAAATCAGTTAAAAAGCAGCAGCATGTTGTTAAAATTGGCGACTGAAACCCACCTCAAAGATTTCAGACGACCAAACTGAACCTGAACGTGGTTTTAAGGATGAATTCAACGATCCCAAAGAGGAGCAACGAGAGAACTTTGTTTGGAAAAATACAATCCAGTTTTATCAAAAAGCATAAAAATGATTTTGAATTGAAATGTTAGAGAGAGATTATGAAAAGTTCAAACTAGAAGACTGAAAGCTGCGAGAGTCCTGCAGGATGTCGGCTCCTCACCGGGAAACGTTTAGTCTCTTGTTGAGAGAAGAGTGCAGGCTTTCAAAGGCAGGAAGTTTCATTTCAGCACGCAGGCGATGGTGTTGTTTTTCGCCAGCGTCCTGAAAAATCCCTCCGTGTTCGCTGTTTGGCTTCTTGTTTCTCGCCGTCACCTGAAGACGAACCCTGCAGACGGCGAGAAGCATCAACAGGCTGCTGCCAACATGTTTTTTTTTTCTTCAGTCGTAAACAAGCACGTCTCTGTTAGACTGAAGTATTTTTGAACAAAACGCAGAGGAAGCACGCGAAGACGCAGCCTGACAGAACGGCTGCACTTCTTCAAATATAAAAAACTTCTCTCAGCTGGATGTTTGGATGTGAAGCAGACGGGCTGAAGCTGACTGAAGCTTTCAGGGTAACGAGCCGGTCGGACTGCTGCTCGATCGCGCTCTGACGGGAAACTCTGCGTCATTAATGAGTTTCCAGCAGCAGACGTCACTTACTTCTGAGTTCACTGAGGTAAAAGTACCACAGAGTAAAAATACTGCAG
>JBAJHX010000062.1:1248469-1258873 GCA_037176925.1 Amniataba percoides | reverse complement strand
GGCTATAAAAAGTACAGGAAGTTAAAGAAAGTTTGATTTAAAATGAGTAGAAAAGAGAAACTCTACAGTCTGGAGGAAAAAACAGACTGTTCATCGTCTTAAAAATGTGAATAAATGACTGATGGCGTCAGTTTTCCAGCAGAAGTTTGTCTCAGGAGCTGCTACAGAAAGAGATGATGTTTGTGCAGCAGCGTTTTAAATCTGCCATCAGGTCTAACGAGTTTGTACAAAAGGCCGTCGACTCTTTGACCCCGAGACCTTCGCTCAGCTCAGGCCCGAAGCTTAAACAATCTGGATCTGGAGAAGCTAATCAATTGGCCGTGCAGTGCAGAACACGTAGGTCCTGAATGATGGATCTCCGGCCGCGGTCCGGTCGGCTTCAGCGGCGTTCGGGTCGAGGCGACGTGACAGGAAGTCGATGGAACGAGCTCGTTCTGAGCTCTGCGACTGGAAACCTCAATCAGCTGTGTGATCTAAAGATCTGAAAGACTTTGAGCGCTGTACTTCATCATATTACACCGTTAATTAGAGCCGAAGTTTTCTCTGAAGCAGCTGATTTATTCCTGCGTTTCTGTGGCTGCAACAAGAAAACTCACACTGTGAAATCCGTCCTGCGGCTGAGGCTGAGGATGTATGGAAGAACAACACGGTAAATAAAAAGTGACTCAGTCTCTGACAGGTTTAAAAGCCTCCCGCTGTCACGACGAGTCCCAGCCTCCCTCTGCAGTCCGAGCCGGGAGCTTCGTGCTCCTGCAGGTTCATCTGCTCGACCTTGAGAGCAGCAGACGCTCTATTTGTTTTTTTCTTTGTCTCTCAGTGAATCAAGCGAAGTGTCGGCTTTACTGTCGTCCAGAGACAAAACACTGAGTTACACTCAGGCCGAGGACGAGTCTGTTTTTCTCTGAAAGGTGTTTTTAGAGTCATTTCCTATAAAAAAAACATATGAAATGAAGCTGTAATTTCATTTGAATGTTTACTGGAGAGATTGATGTGATTTAGCATTAAAGAAAATCAACATATTGGAAGATTTAGTGCACGTTACTTTCTGTGTTATTATAATCTGATAGATCTGAATGTGTCTTTGAGAAAAACCTTCTCAGATTAATTAATTGTTGAAAAGATCTTTGGGCCTAAAATGAGGGACTTTCTCACAGAATTTAAAAACAGGAACAATAGTGAACATGTGAAGTCGTCTTTGAGTGTGTTTTGGAGATTTGCTGTTTGATGGTCGGCGTCTCGGTCAGTATCGAGGTTCGATCTTCAGCTCCGCTTGTTTTCTTGTTATATTCTTGAATAAATCTCGTCTCTCCTCAGTTGTTGAAACGTCTCTGCAGCACAGCGAGAAGCTCATCCTGCCCCTTTTTTTCTGCTTTACAGACACTTTACACAAGATTTCCACTGCGAGGAAGAATTCTTTCATCTGTGCAGAGCTGCTCATCAGCTGAGAGTTGAGCCTGCAGCGTTCGGAGAAAAACTGGCTGATGTGATGATGCTCTTTCATTTTCAGAAATGGTGGCAAGTGAATAAAACAAGGGCGAGCTGAGCTTTGTGGTTCTGAAAAGGCACGACAACCATCAGTCAGTCACACTTTCAGAAAAGCAGTAATTAGTTTCTTCATCTCACAAATAAAAATGCAGGTTTTGACTGGATAGTTGTTCTCAGTAGAAAATCAAAATGTGCAGCCGGTCTGCTTCCAGTCGAATAAAAGCACTAATTACCATATTTACTCCCCGCGTGGTGAGCAGGTCTGCATGGCGGGGAGGGAGGGAGGGGGCGATGGAGGGGGGGGGTAATGGGCAAAATGTTTTTTATTTTCAGCCTGCCGTGTTTCAGTCACCATGGAAACTAAAATGCCAAACGCAGCAGCGCTTCGTTCCCGGAGAAAGACACACATCAGGGGGGCAGAGAAAAAAGAAAAGATCTCCTCATTTGATGTTTCGTGCTGCAAACTCAGAGGAGCGTCAGCATCGTGAGTCTGCAGAATAAAGGCGCCGCGAAGCGTTAAAACACCACGGCCGGCGAGGAGAGATTTATTGATTAATCTGCTGATACATGTTGATTTAAAGCAGCTGCTGGTGTATCTGTCCACTTACGGTCATTAGGTTTGACGGGCTTAAATGAACTGCGGTGTTTGCGGTCGTGGTCGGGGTCATAGTTCACCAAATGAGAGCTCAGCGTGGACGTAAAGGAACGAGCTGTTTGTGAAGTATGCTGATATGTGCTGCGATTTATTGATCTGGTTACGAGATGATGCTGTATTTTACCTCTTTTTAGATAAAGACGTTTAAAAAATAAAGCTCTGAAAGTGTCTTCACCTCCAGAAAACGTGAGTCCATTTAATTAAATAGATTAAATGAATCAATTTCATCATATGAACACACATGACAGATAATGTCCTTTAATGTATTAAAAGTATTGTAGATTTTCTTTCAAAATAAAAGCACATCACCTTTCGCATATAGAATAATCAATTATCTGCAAATAAAGACATTTCTACTGGTTGTGAACTAATTTGAAATGTTAAAATTAAGAATTTAATACCATTACTGTTCACTTCTACACAGATTAGTTTGTTGATTTGGACACATTTTAAAACTGTTCACGTTAGCGTTGACTAGCTTTTCTGTTTGTTGAGTGTCTTTTCACTGGACTGACGTGTTGATGTTACTTTAGGTGCTGAAAACAAAAATAAAGAGAGACATTAATATATTATTAAACTGAAGAATGAGCCATAAATGAAACATCAAACAGTCTCGGCTTGGTGAAAACTTGTTAAAAAGACTGATAATCTTCTTTTCTGCTCCAGTTCTTCATTATTTCATGTCTTCACGTCTTTATTTATTTTTTTTGTCTGAGCGGGGCGTGATTGATGCTTTGGTTTCCTGCCGAGGACACTTTCTGATGATTCAGTATTTAACGCTGCATCGTTTGTGTCGTTGTGTTGTGTGTTTATCAGGAAAATCGCCGCCGCTCTCACGTGATGAAGCTTTTTCAGACCTTCAGCTCGAAATGTGTGATTCAATTCTTCATATGAAGCTGCTGAGGGACGAGGCTTTTCTTTTTTAAATCCCAGAATAAGACTGGTCTTTTTTTATTTTTGGTTTTGCCCAGGGGCTCTTTGGGTTTTTATCTATTGAGGTCAAACATTTTGAAGAGACTCTCCCAGAGGATTCAGGTTTAATTCAGTCTAAGTGAGATTCTGGGATGAGGTAATGATGACGCCAGCAAAAGTCTGCTAAGACACCGAATCATGAGTCGATCATTAATTAATTACCATGTAAAAACTGATTTAACCCCTAAAACTCTGCATATATGGGCGTATGGCGGAGTCACTACATGCTTTATTTTTCTCCATCAGTGTCCAAACTTTGTATTTTTCTAAAAAAATAGCCGCTGCAGTTTGATTTCTTTTGTCTTGCAGCTGCTCTGCCATCTTGTCGCAGTTTTAAAATGGAAACACGGTGACACGTTCTACGAAAATTGATCTGATAATCGATTATAGGCTTTTCTGCATCACTGCTGAATCATGCAACAAAGCATTTTGATGAATCATAGAATTGATTATTTCTCCCATAAACACATGCTAAAGTAATAATTACAGTAGTGTAGTATTATAATAGTTATAATAATTCATCAGTCATTGAATTTCTGGACTTACTAAACAGACCTTTATTAAGCTTGCTAATGCACACTGAATTTTGGGCACTCCACCTCCCATCATGCTTTGGGGTGACATAAACAGGAAGCAGTGTAAGAGGGAAGTTGTGTCGCCATGGAGACAGCCCATCGTCTGCAGGCCGCACGCGTCCTGTTTCTGTGGTCTGTATTTCTTCACCTTTTGTTGAATCTGCGCTGTGAAGGAAGCAAACAGACAGCAAAACGTCAAATCTGATGATTGTTGTTAAAGATCAGACGTAAGAAGCTGTGATGTTCACGACTTCTGTTTCAGGCTTCTGGTTGTCTCACGCTGATGGTTCGTGGCCTTGCAGACCACACTGAGGGAAAACTGTAAAAAAAAAATGTTTAAATTAATCATGGTGATTTTCTACAGCTTTAATCTGCGGGGCATGATTGTGTGACTTGTACGACACATTATAATCCCGCACTAATTAAAGGATGTGAAATTAAAGGAGCAATCTCCAGTGTGCAGATTTTCACACAGGAGTTAATCGAGCATGAAACAGGCGGCGAGAGCATGTTGTAGATTCATGTTATTGAAGCAACGTAAAGCAAATCCGACAGAAGAGAGGATGAAAACCCTCCGCGAGCTGCAGAGACAGAAATAAAGACAAACACTCGCTCAGGAGGAGAGACGCAGCTGGAACTCAGAAAGAAACCAATTAAAATCTGACTGAAGACGACATCTTTAAACAGCAAAGGGGGAAACACTCAAACGCAAACATCGTTCTTATTAAACATCTCTGTCTGGGTATATTCACTGAATCCAGTTGTCCATGATAGACACACACACGACTCTGCATTTTACAAAGAAATGCAAAAGAAAAAAACACACTCCCACCAAGTAAACAGTGAAATACAAACCAGTATTTTAGGTATAAAGCCAGCAGGGGTCATATAAATTCCTCCAAAGTTTGTGTTTTTATCACCTCCTGATACAAGTGTCCCACTGAAGGAGTGTTTTTTATATGAATCTTAATTTGAAGTCTATGTACCATCAGAGCAGTTGTGCTTAATAACAAATCAGCTGCAAAAAGAAACGCAGATAAGATGGACGTTTCTAAAATATGTTCATACGTACCAATTTCTGGATTATACTGACGAAATAAAACTTCAGAACCAGGTAAATTAAATAAAATTGTATAAATAAGATAAGATAAGATGTCCTGGCTGCTGCATCACGATGCAGGTGCATAGATGATACCTACATAAAAGTTAATAAAGATTATAGTTAAAAACAAAAGACTGTTGCAGCTAATGTGCATCGTCTCTCTCTAAATGTTAAGTTAAAAACACCAGTTTAAGTTTCATGTTTAAACAGCTTCTGTTGGACTTCTGTGCTTCTCTCTCTCTTGTGCCTTTAAACTTGATTTTATAATGTAGGAGCATCATTTCTGAATCTTTATATTCTGCATTAAAGTGACTTTTCATGTTACAGATCAGAGTTTAGGACCAGTGGCAGCCCGGCGAGTGTTTGGTTCGTCCAGTCAGCTGCAGGCGTGGTCGGTGTTTGCGAGCTCGTACGGTCGTTGTGTTGTGTGATTGTGTTTGAGGAGCTGTCAGTCACACTGTTATCAGCTCTGTTTCCTCACCAGATAAAAGGCTGTCGGCAGGACGGCTCTGTCTGAACACTTCAGTCCAAGTAACAAAAGGAAAAAAGTATTTTTGTGTTTCTTCCTGACACTGGCAGTTTTCTGCTCTCATGTCTTTTACTTTGCACACGAGACATTTATCTGATCGCTGTCATCAGCAGGAGGAAGAATTTATGACCAACAACATTTCCACAGGCGCAGATTTATTCAGACTCGACTGATTGCGAGTGATGAAAACAGACTTTAGCATAATATTATTGTGTTTGTTCTGCAGAAGAAATGCTTCACAAAAAGGAGCATGCAGAATACATTATTGGCCTTAATTAAAGCATCTCTAAAAACTCAGTAGTTCACTTCATGCATGTTGGCTTTCAGGGTCCTGACTGATGAGAGAACATCCGTCTTCAAAGTCAAAGTGGGAATTTGACCGACACTCCTGTGGTCCACTCCTGCAAAGAGAAAATGACCCTCTGTGGGAGGAAAAACATCCTGAGTGGGAGTTGTGAGAAAAGCAGCGGCTTCAGAGGCTGAATGTCATTAAGCAGAAGGTCGGAAAGTCTCCCTGTAAGTCTGCACACAGAGCCGCTGTGTTAATATATGATGCATACATCCCGTCTCCCTAACCGAGGCCACGTGTGCATCACTGTGTCGTGCAGCCAAGGTTAAAGGTTTCTTCGTGTTTTAGTGCATTTATTACAAATAATTTGCACGTTGATGTGTTTTAAGGTGGAGCAAAGCGTCGTCTCAGCTTCTTCTTCTATTTTACCCTCACGGCCGACGGACTTATCCTCTGAAATCTTGAAGGGATCAGAGCTTTGAACCTGAACCTGCAGTGTTTTAGAGGTCACTTATCAGCTGACAGCTGCACAGCTGTGTGTCTATTATCACTTTCACAATAAAGAAACCTCAGCTCCTCTTCAGATCCTCTGTTGAGATTCTGCCTCGATGTGTGGAGTGTTTTATGGCTCTGCTCTGACCAAGGCCTCCATTCACTCTGATCCCTGAAACATCCAGGTAGTGTTTGTCTCTTCGCCCCGGACACACACACACACACACACACACACACGTTCAACAGCAGAATCTATCTTCTCCCTGCGAGGCGGCGGTGATGAATTGGCTCAGCGGTCGTGCCAAAACTACCCGACTCTGCAGCGGCGAGCCTGCAGGGACACCGCGGGGTCGCAGAGAGTCGCTGCCAGGGGGGGTTAAACATCAGGCTCATGCAAAGTGCGTACTACACAAAGATCCTGTACATGAAGAAGAGATCACTGACTGCTGCGGCGCAGGTCAGGAAATGAAAGCGTCACTTTGTACTAATAAATGGTGAATAAACATTTGGGAACATTAATAAATAACTAATTAGTATTTGGTACATTTTTAATTAGCAATGGATAGTGTGAGTCCCAGGGAACAGAAAAGCACCGTACAATTAAGACTTTTCTCTCATTTTGATGATTTGCCTGCTCATGCACGATAAATTTGACTAAAATAAACTTTTACTTGCAGCAGATTGTTTTTCCATTTTCCCGGATGGAGAGAGTTCAGGGAATGAAAATCCAGAGGCAGCGATGAAGCGTCACGCCAGTCAAACGTGCTTCATCGCTGCGTTCGCTGTGACCTACTTGCTGCATTGTGTGCTCCTCTTTTAATTGCAGGCGTGAAAATGAGCGAGCCCTCGGATGTACTGCACATGTGCCAGGAGGTGCCAGTCAAAACACAAAACGCCCCCAAACTCACATTAGTCATCACAGCCTCCAAACGTTACTGCAGATCTGTGTTTTCTTCCTCTCATCACGTTTTTCCACAGCGAAGGAGATGTTATACGTCCTTCATACGTTTACACTTTAAGCAAACATTTTTTATTCTTTGACGGCAGTGTTGAAACTTTTATCTTTCATGTTCACTCGTCATGGTGATGCACTTCCTGTGTCCGTCCTCATTGGCCCGCCCTCGCTCTCGTCCTGAGTTTCGTCATCGCGTGGAGCCTCGGCAGCGTCTCTGTCTGGATCTTTCTGCTCCGTCACCGCTGAAGCTCTCTGCGGACGACAAGACTTGTGCATTAAGAGGAGATGTTCACTCAGACATGTCTGATCCGAGGCAACAGCTTAGGGATCTGTGCACTTAATGGAGCACACGTCTAATCATTAAAGAAGCGTTCTCTGCCCTGGATTTAAACACAGTCATTAAAAAAATACATAATGCAATTGAAATGAAAAATGATTCAAAAGCTTTTTTGGGTTTGTACGACTGCATTAACTGTGTTCAGGCTTTGAGGTCAGCGTCGGGTGAAATTGTCCAAAAGTAGAAAATGAATAATGCAGAAAACAGTTTTGTGTCAAAAAGTTTTATTTCTGTGTGAAACTCTTCTTCCAGATTTCTCATGTGTGAACGTCTCAGCAGTGTTTCGAGCTTTAGAAACAGCCCAGCAGCTCCTCACCAACAACGCAGCGACTCTTTTCTCATCAGTGACTCTCCTCAGATGCCTCCATCAGCGGTTTGACCACGTTGCTCTTCTCTAACATGAACATCATTGGCTGACGTCTTGAGGTTTAGCCACGAAGCTCCCGTCGGCTTTAAGCAACATGATGGCATTTCCACTCTGCAGCTCACACGGCCGACTTTTCACGTTCATGCTCTGGTGGTTTTCATCTTATCGAGCTATAACACGCTAATATTTGAGTAAAATATTTTTTAACATTTCACACGTCTGTGAAACGTGTCTCTGAGGAAGCTGAGTGGAAGCTCGCTCTGCATCAGAGCTGGGTTTCACTGAGAATTTCTCAGCACACATTTTGCATTTAGTGGGATAATTCTTCTTCACCTGACTGAGGCAAATCCTGCAGCCTGTTTTGGGCAAACAGTACTTTTATCTTCTACAGTATTTTGTATTTCCAGCACACTCTTGTCACTCTTTGACAGCCGATGTAGAGATTTTAACTCCACATCTTCATCGTTCACGCTGCAGTTTGTTGTCCGACTGAACTTCAATGTTTCAAAGATTTTTTTGATGTTTCAAGTTGTGCTGTAATTTCCATCTTTATTCTTTCGTTTATTCGTTGGTGGTCTGCCTCACTTTGCACACTTTCAGCAGCAGCTGATTTCACAAAGAGGCCGTGTAAATGACATTTGTGGACGCAGAGGCGAGAGCTCGCTGCTCGGGAGGAGGAGATGACGTGATGTCCTGCTGCCGTCATCACTGTTAACAATTCTCTTTGAAGAATTTTTAGAGGACTTCAAACACCGTCCTCACGCACGGTGCAATTAGGAGTTAGTTTCTCTGCATATGTGAAGACACCTGTAGCTTTCCGCTCACAGGACAGTCTCCAGGCCGGCTCGCTCGATTTCCCTCTGCAGTCGCGGCGTGTTTTAATGTATTCTGATGTGATGTTTGCAGATGAGGCAGGATTCAAATCTGCATCTGATTAGCCCAGTTTTAAGCTCCAAATGCTCAACGCTGCCTCGGATGCTGAAGTCTGCCGCCGTCAGAACGTAAACGGACCTTTGTCTCATCTCGTCTGTGTTTCACCGGGTCAAACGAGCGCGACGTTTCAGTGATGTAATGATGATGTCGTTGAGGCCTTCTGCCTCTGACAGTCACTCACTGATTAGAAAAATTCAGGAGATGATCCTTCAGAAGGAGGCGCACCTCGTCTGTGTGTGTCTGACCCGACAGTTTCAGCACGTTTCACATGTGAAGAAACGACCATTTCATTTGTTTTTTTAATTTACTGTTCAAGTTTCTCAGCAACAGAAATGCAGATGAGAGAAAAAAAACACTCTTAGTCCTCCTGAGCAGGTGTGATTTAGATTGTGGACTGATTTTAGCCCTGAGTTTTGCTTTTCAGGTCACATAGCGGCTGTGTGGATCCTCTGGCTGGTGTCCTCGTTGAGTTTGTTGGATGAAGCCGAAGGAAGCTCTGCAGACATTATTTTAGACTAAAACCAAAATGACAGCAAATAATAAAACGTAATGTGCAAGTGACAATGTCTCTTTTATCTATCTCGTGAAAAGATGGCAATCAAAACGAGGGAAGAAAAGAACAGCGTCCCTCAGACAAGATTTCAGTCTTAAATTTAATGTTTTTCAGACTGGTAAGAAATGTAAAAACATGTCAAAGTTTTAAAGAAAGTAAATGTTGTTTTCTGCATGCGTTTAAAAATAATACAGAAATTTAGTCCATATTTGACACAAAAAGATTAAATGAAGATGTTTTTATTTTGTATTGAAACCCAAATAATGCTTGATTTTTGCTGATACATGCAGAAAGCAGCAGAAAGAGCATTTTCTGTGTCATTTAACAGAGTGGGAACCAGCTTAACTAGCACTCTCAGGTCTGTACTGATCGTCCGTAATGGCTTCCTGCTTCCACACTGAGGCCATTGATTCATCTTAGGAACCTTTTTACAGGAGACAAACACCCCCGAGGACACACATGATGTCTAAGTGGCCTTTCGACTGCAGAGCGCCGCCCTCCATGTCAGGAATTACTCGAGTTTAACCAGCACCCGTCACCCCGGGCGGCTTCTTCAGGCCTGTTGGCTGCTGCTCTGCAGTATTTTGCTTCATTAAACGCTCGTAGTTAGTCATCATAACTCATTCTCTGCAAATGAGCCGTCACGGGACTTTATTTATATTATTATATTATATCTTCAGCGTGCCGGAGTACCGAAGCAACCAGAGTATCTTTAATGATGAAGATACACCAGAGACAGACATTAAAACGGAAAAACGACTTCATGTCACTTTGTTTTGGTAATTTGGCACAGTGACTCTGAAATTATCTAAAGAGCATAAAAAGATTTCTCCCAATAGCAGAAAGAAATAATTCTTCATTATCAGGTTGGTTTGGTTTACGTAAGTATATCAACACTATCCTGTTACTTCCAACTGTGTGTTGATGATAATGGTGACGTTTTGGAAAGTATTTCCATCAGCCAATATATAAAAACCAGGAGAATTAAATTCTCAGACCTTCGTGTTTACAACATAATTCATAATTCACAGCATTCAAAGTATTCAGGATTGCAAGTGTTAGACCCGATTCTTTTGTTGGAAGCCCAAGAACAAACCGGAGGAGTCTTCAGTAATCAAAAGAAGAATTTATTCAGGTCACAGGTAAAGTATTACAGCGCT
>JBAJHX010000062.1:1217080-1227710 GCA_037176925.1 Amniataba percoides | reverse complement strand
ACGTGATTGATTTTTTTTCTCTTATTCGTTTTTTATTTTTGGATGTATTGACGACGTGAGGAGCGACCTCAGTGTAAAGAGCAGACGATGCATTTACTGCAGGCTGTGTGTGTGTTTCAGTTCAGTGTAAAGTGTGTTGGTGTGTCAGTGCATCTCATTATTTCTCACTGTTGCTGAGGTGTGTTGAGCCCGTTTGTGGGTAAACTGGCATCACAGTGAAGACGTCAGGTTTCTTTAGTCTTTATTTTTATTCCATCAAATGTCTTGTTTGTAGATCAAACACCTTCTATGATCTATAACCTTTTCTGAACAGAGGAAATCCACTGAGTGTCTCATCACTGTAAATCTCCTCCTTTTGTAAAAATCAGTCCAGTCTGAGACTCAAACCAAACAAACGAGATGGAGAGAAATATTTTCTCGTTCATGTTTCTCCATCTCTCTCTCTCAGAAACCCTGAGAGCCAAACAGTCCAGATTGGATTCGCTGCTTCATTTATTTGGCCAGCAGCAGGTAATGGGGTGTTTCAGTCGAAGCAGCCAACCGTCGTCACGTGGTCCGACTTCATGTGGAGGTTACCTCAGGTCATGTTCATGTACATCACTTCCTCTTCTGTTGCTGAATAAAAACCAGAGGTGGGACTCATCAGTCACCTCACGATTCCATCTGATTATAATTCAGAGGATCAATATCTGATTATTCAGCATTTCTCGATGTATCTCAGTTTCAGATTTCTACGCTTGGGTTATTTTTTGATTCTGAATAATCGATTGCATTGAGACTTTCCTGCAGAATCATTCAACAAAACATCACCGTGCTTTTTTTTAATTTGTTGAATCCATAATTTCCTACATCCCTAATAAAAACCCTGCTCACTGTCTAAGGTCTAAGGTGTTTATTTTAATAATTTATTCTAGTTTTCTTGATGAAAAATGATGAGCATGCTCTGTTTTGGTTTGTTTGTCGCTCTCGAAGCAGCAGGGATGCCACCAACGGTCCGTTGACGAGTCTCGTTTTTTATTCCTTGTTTTGTTTTGTTTTTTTGCTTGTTTCGGCCTTTCGCTCTCGTCGATGTGTCCGGCGTAACGGCCATCGCTCCGTGTGCCTTATTGAACAAACTATCTGAAGCCGAGTAGGAAGCCGACTGTGTTGCAGATCAGTATCTGCTGGATCGTATTGAGTTAACATCGATCTTCGCCTGCTCCGGGATTATCTCTGACCTCTGGATAACTTTGAGGAGAAACGCTGCGATTTGATTTAGGACGCAGGAAGTCTGGCAAAACGCACGGTGTGGCATTTTTTTTTTTGAGTGGGAAACAAAACAAACACAAGCGCCGCAGAGCGCTCAGGCGTCAATCAGGAGGCGTTTGCTCTCAACTATCACTTCCTTCTGGTGAATTATGTAAAGCTCTCCAGGCTGTTTGGCTGTAAAATATTCATGTTGTTATGGTTGTGCAGCACTTCAGAAACTTCTCAGAGATGTCAACATTTCCTAATAGCAACACAACGAGCCATGAATGATTCAGGGCGAAGCAACCGGTTTAGAGAGGGAGGCTAAGCGGTCCACTGTTTTATCACGTTGGTACTTTTGTAACCAGATTACAGATCTTAACTTACACCCCCAGAAAAGAGCCTGCGGCGTGGTTTCATGCCTCTGAATCGTCTGCTTTTCTGACATCCTTCTGAGTCTCATCCTAACAAAGCCAACCAGAAAATGTGAGGAGGGTTCACGCCCCATCTCTCCTCTTTGTTTCAGCAGCAGCCTTCAGTCACTTCACAGCTGGCGCCAGTCAAAAGTCCAGGCTCATGTTTGCAGGAACAAAGTCCTGTTTGGGGGCTGTTCTTTCTTCAGTCTGCAGAATGTGACTCTTCTCATTTTGTAAAGCAAATCTGAGCCCTTTAAATGACAGAAATTATGTTTACATGCAACAAATTTCCAACAGCAAAGGTGTTTTCAGGGAAATATAAAACAACTACATTGTCTTTTTGTTTTTTTTACTAAAGAGACTAAAGGAGAAAGATGCAAGACGATATTGATACGAATACTGAATGTTTCATTAGTTTTATGCCAAAATATGATATTGCAATACAGAACAACCTTATTCAACTGTAAAATAGTTATGTTTAAAACTGCAACAGTCTGCAAAGACTCTGCAGGTTTTCTGTGACCTTACCTTGTTGTCTAAACCTAAAAACAGACCTGTGCTGCGAACATCTGCCTTCAGTTTGGCTGATCCACTTTAAAACTACGTTACTGATCGCATTTTTCCATCACAGTCTAAATAGGAAAACATTTCAGCAGACATCTAAGTGATCTGTAGGAGACGGGGACACTTGTTGGCAGAGAGCTCATCGATTTCGACTGACCAAACTCTCCCTTATAAACATTATAATAAGTGGTGTCAGACAGCAGGTTGTTCTAATTCTAATACGAGTCCTTTTTCTCTTCAGCTTAGTCAAACAACATCCCGTTTCCCAGAAATGAGATTTTACTAAAACAGATTTGAAATCTTTCATGACATGAATCAGCTTGTTAATATGGAAGGACTTTTATTGATTATCAATACTTGTGAATATCAGTCATTTTCTCTGAATCGTTTCTTGCACTTTGGGTCAGTGCACTGAAATAAATGCAGTGTAAATCATTCCCTTCTTCGCTGCTCTGCCGTCATAAACGTCTCACTGCCATAAACTTCTCTCTTCCCAAAGTGCACCGGCGTGTTTTCCCGGAAGAGTCGGGCCTTAACAGCCACGATGGGCCGAGCTGAAAGAGAAGAAAAATAATGGTTTCCACAGAGGTGATGGTGGAGAATATTGGACACGCAGCGCCGGTTAAATGTAAATTGGTGGCGCTGCTGTGCGGCTCCTCAGCTGGTTGAGTTTATTTAGTGCGGTTTTACGTCGTATATCATAGCCGGGTGGTTAACTCTGGAATAAAGCCAGGGTGCGCTCCGGTGTACGGGGGGAGTTAAATAACCATTTGTATGTGTGTATCCAATTAATTTCAGCTAATATAGATGTTGGGCTGAAAAATGGGTCTTTAGTGGATCATTCAGCTTTTTTTAAATTGAGGATTAAGTGTGTGAAACTGAATATTTAAGTTGGTGGGGCAGAGAAGGAGAATGTGAAAATTAATGTTGTGAAAATAACTAATTATAGATACTTGTGCACGTCCTCCTGCAAACCTGCACCAAAAATGTTTGCATTCACTCATCAGACTGAAAGATTGGGTGTGTGAAGATGATTTAACAAACAAGGACTTTGTCGTGTTTTGAACGTGACAAAATGGATGTATTTGACAATCAGACAACTGGCACCTTTCCAGCTGGAAATCAATAACAGTTAATGATTAATTCACCTTAGCAGAGGCCGGTCGGTGTGTTTACTTACAGTTTGTTTAATTAAAAGGATTTTTTTTTTTTATTTATGTCCTGTTTGTTCCCTCGAGTTTAGTTGAAGTCTGCTTGTGTGGTCGAGATTTGGATAACGTCTCTATGACGGAGGCAGATGCAGTTTCTGGAGGTGACTCACTGTGCTGCCCAAAGTGTTGTTTATGGTGCCGTGATCAGTAATTTAACTATTTTAAATGGTCAAACGCAAATTTTAATTTAAATTAAGGTCAGTTGTGGGTGACATATTAGATTAAAGAAGCACCATAAAACATAGAAAACATCTGTATTCAGAAACACAGGAATGTATGGAAATATTTGTGCTGTCTTCCTCTGATTTTAGCTAAATTAAATCCAGTACAGGAGCTTGTTTTAAAGCAGCTCTGTGGCCTTTTTAACTAGTTATGAAACAGTCTTTATTCAGTGTTAATGACAATGTTCATTCAATGTTTTGACTTCCAGAGGCGAGCAGACAGCAGGATGTCTGTTTCTCTTAGTTTCTAATAGTTCTTCTTCACGCTGCCACCGGCTCACATGTTTCCGTCACATCAGACTAAACGGTGCTGCTGTTTATTACATGAGAGGAAACACTACCACCTTCGACCACAGGGGGCGCCAAAATCAACATGAAGAGATTACCGAGCTGCTTTGAGATGATTGAAAATGTGATTTGCAAACCAGGACTGTACTTTTTGTGCAAGCTTTGATGATTTTCAAATATTACCCACTGTGTCTCTTAAAGGTCTTTATCTTAACCACAAGCACTTAAATCTGATCTATTCTAGAGACTTAAAGTGTATCCATGTGTATTATCACGCTTGGTTTTATATTTGGCTGAAGACCTCTGCAGTAACACAATCACAGCCACAGGCACAGATAAAAATCACACTCAAATCAGATTAATGGGTCTTTGCTTTTTTTAAATTTGAACCTCTCATACACTGTTCTGCATAGTTTCTAAATAATATTTAATATGAAATAACACAGATAAACAATGAATAGAATTGATTTTAAACATTTAATAAATGAAGCAAACAGCAAATGATCTGTTTGAAAGATCAGCTGAGAAATAAATGTGTGTCAGACATCACTCTAGTTTATTTATCAGATTTGTTTCCTGAACTTTCCAGTACTTGTGTGTTAATTACTGTGCTGCAGCTCAACAGTAGAGACGTAGCGTCCTCTAGTGGTGAAGAAAAGACACTGCGCAACATGAGAAGTCAAACAAAGTGATCACACACATTTTCTGGACTGAACAAAATAAGCAGCCGTCAGACATCCTAACCTCTTTATTTCTTTGTGTCTCTGCAGGTTTTTAATTGTTCTGGGCTGTTTGATTTTGGCCATTTTGACGACATTCAGGGAACATGAGAAAGTTTCTGCACACTGGCTGGTTATACTGGTGAGATGTCTTGGATTTATTTCATTTACTGTCCCGTTTTTAATTTAATAATCATTTTTTTACCTTTAAAGAACTGCAGTGTCTCATAAACAGTAAAATGTTGTCTGTCATGTCTCTCCAGCTCTTACCGAGATTAAAATATTCAAACCAAAGACTATTTTTATGGCTGTATCATTAAACCAAATGAAACTATTTTACATGTCTTTATTATTTTCTGAAACCACATTACTGTATTTTCAAAATAATTTAAAGTTGGTTTCTTGGAGAATGTTTGACTTCTTTCCTGTGATTTGTAAGATTCAATAACTTTCTGATTTTGATGTATGATATAATATATGTTTTTGATTTTCCCGTACAGGAAACCTTCGCCATCTTCATCTTCGGAGCAGAGTTTGCATTGAGGATCTGGGCGGCCGGATGCTGCTGCCGCTACAAAGGATGGAGGGGGAGGCTGAAGTTCGCTCGCAAACCGCTGTGTATTTTAGGTAAAAAGTCATGAATATCAAAAAATAAAAAGAGAACTGAATCTGTGAGTTGCGGATTTATCTGCAGCAAAGATGCCAGAACGTGTTCAGGAGAAGATAATTTACTGAGTTTGCTGATTACAGGAGCCTCATTAGCTTCTGGTGATGAAAATGTTTGGTTCAGTAGAAAGAAAAAAAACTACATAAAAAAAAGAAAGAAATAAACAAATAAACTTCAGCTTCCCCACAGAGTTCTCCGTCATGATAATGATTTTAGTTTAAGATGATGTGATTACTCTTTAAAGACAATAACTCAAGCATAATGTTATGTGCAAAAACACTGAATGGAGGGAAAATGTGTTTATGTTTCATTACTTCATGTTAAAAAAAGAGTTTTTGGATGAAATCTGTTCCCTCTAAATCTTATTAACACCATTTCAACAACCTCTTTTGTGTTCAGTCAGCTCTTGTTAGGAGCTAATTCCACAGCTTTTCCCAACCTATTCATCAATTCACAAAGAAGAATTAATAACCGCGTCGGGTCAGACTCATTAAAGATTTGATAGAGGCCTCACATGCAGAAGCTTTCATGAATTTCTCCTCTGCCTCAGACATCTTTGTGCTGATTGCCTCGGTGCCGGTGGTGGCGGTGCGTAACCAGGGAAATGTGTTGGCCACGTCTCTGCGCAGCCTGCGCTTCCTGCAGATCCTGCGGATGCTGCGAATGGACCGAAGAGGAGGAACCTGGAAACTGCTGGGCTCGGCCATCTACGCGCACAGCAAGGTAGGAAAGGACCGGACTCAGTTTGATGCTGGGAGCTGAAAACATTCAGAGAGAAAGATGTGAGAGGCTGACACAGTCTGAAGAGAAGGAGGAGGATTGAACAAGTACGTTTACATAAAGAAGAGCTGTAAATGAATAAAATAAGATGAAATGCAAACTGCAGGGAGATGAGTTGTGCCAGTGTTGCTGATATTTTTGACAGATGTGACATTTGTATGTGAAAATAATTCATGTGACTGGAGATAAATACATCCAGAGTGTGACTGTTTGTGCAGGAGCTGATCACGGCCTGGTACATCGGCTTCCTGTCTCTGATCCTGGCGTCCTTCCTGGTCTACCTGGTGGAGAAGGACGACGTCTCCATGGACGTGTCCAACCATGAAAACCCCACCGCTCAGCCCAAACCGCAGGACTTCGACACCTACGCCGACGCACTGTGGTGGGGGCTGGTACGTACGTGAAAATATCAAAGACTACTGTATTATTTTAGCTTTTACCCACAGTCTTCATACTCTCATCTTTCCATGATACCACCAACTTGAACTTGATTTTCAGAAACTGACTTTATGTACAAAAAAAATCTCCACTATAACCTGCTGTTCAACAAATTCCTTCAAATGAAATTCCAGCAATGAACAATTGAAATTCTTCCTCCATGCTTGCAGAAACACTGACTGAGACTATATTATTTATCAAATTGATCTTTTTTTGTGCCTCAAGGTTGTATTTTCTTATATCTGACGGTAAGCGAGAGATCATCAAAGTTAAGTGTGAGTTTAGCTGGAGGTCAGCGGACGGATGAAATCTGAAAAATGATAAACTGATCTGCTGTTTTTCAAATCTTGGATTCAGTTTTGTGTTTTCAGGATGCTTTAATATTTCCAACTTCTACAACCAGCAGCTCAGCGCTGTGATATTTTGCTGGAAAGTCTGATGTGAAAAACAAAAGCTTTCTGTCGAATCGTCCTGACTTGGCAGAGCTTCATGCTCTAATGAACGCCTTCTGGTCAGGGAAGCACTGTGCAGGTTTTCTGGCCTCGTTAAGCAGATCGTCCTTCAACCATGAGGCTGCAGTTCAAGCTCTCTGACAGCGAGCATCTGCCCCGCTGAAGCGTCCTTGAGCAAGATGTTCTGTCGCCGCCGGCTGCTCGTTGTAGATGACGCTGTGACCCTCTGAAACACTGAACCGCCCTTCAGTGGATCGATACCGAGGCCCACAGCAGAGAAGGACACTTTAACATTAATTGTCGACGAATCCCTCGAACAGTCCTTGTCAGCGCAGACATTTGTCATTAGAAGTGCTGAGAGTAAAGTTCGGTGTCTATTCGTCTGTCTGCAGATCACGCTGACCACCATCGGGTACGGAGACAAAACCCCGAAGACCTGGGCTGGGAGACTGTTAGCCGGCACGTTCGCTTTGATCGGAGTGTCCTTCTTCGCTTTGCCAGCAGTGAGTACACCCTCCTGTGTAGTAACTGAATATGTTTTATACTTTGGTTAAATATACTGTGAGGGTTACAGTGGGAAGTATCAGGTACAACATCTAAATATCTAAAAATTTAACAGTTTTTCACAAGCAAATGTTCTGATTAACTGAACTTGGTTTCTTATAAAACTGTGAGAAAGCAACTTTTTAAAACCAGCACGTTTCCTATTTCAACACATGCTTGCACCTTATAATATTTGCACACCCAATGTCAACAGTATTGTCTGTATTATGTTGTATATTTTTATTTTGTTATGCATGTTATTTTATGTTTTTCGAGGCTTCGGTGTTGCTAACTGTGTTGTTTTTGCGGCTGAAGGGGATCCTGGGTTCAGGTTTGGCTCTGAAGGTCCAGGAGCAGCACAGACAGAAGCACTTTGAGAAGCGCCGCCATCCGGCCGCCGGGCTCATCCAGGTGAGACGCAGCAGCTGCTTCACCTGAGCGGTCCAGCTGTGGTTTTTAATGCAGGTCTAACAGAGCCGCTAACAAAGTGTTTTAACTGTCTCTGTTTGTTTCAAGTCTGCCTGGAGATATTATTCCACCAATCCAATCAGGGAAGACCTCATTGCCACGTGGAGATTTTATGAAACTGTCATCTCTCTTCCCTGTTTCAGGTATGAAACATTAAAATATCATCAGCGTGCATGTTTCAGTCCTCCGGGCGCTCCCGTACATGTACATGAAGTAAACACACATCATGTTGAGTTTTGTGCTCATTTTTTGTTCCAGTTTTGAGTTATACTGTTACACTAGTCATGATTTTTGTTCATTTTCTTTAGTTTGCATGCTTATCATTAACCTGAACCGAAGTCTGTGGTTTCCGTGGAAAGCTGGATTCTGGACACATATTTTACCAGGTATAACAGACGTGTTCATTCATGGTCCTGCTCTCTCAAAAGCATCTCAGCACAAATGAAGTCTTAAAGGACAAAACGGCCAATTTATATCTGTTTATTAACTGAGAATTGTGCAGTTCAAACTATTATGACGGTAAAATGTGTTGCAGAAAGGGACACGACTGAGAATTAATTTCATTTAAGATCTGATTAAAACAAGCTTGTACATCAACATTAAGCCTGAAGCTCTTTACTGACAACTAATAAGACTCACATGAGACACACGTTAGAGTACCGTTTCCCATTTTAAGAGTTTAACTCCTGTATGATCTGACAAACAGCGAACCAAAGAAGACACCTGAAATAAACAGCAGATATTCGCCTGCTAGCTTTACTATTCAGCACATCATGACATATATAAATCAAATACAATATCAAGAGCTTCCACCCTCCATTAGTGGTGAAGTTTGATGATAATGAAGATCAGAAACTTAAATTTTTACACTTAGCTTGTGATCAAAACACATATTGTGTGAAATTTTTGATGCAGACAAGTTCTCTCAACTTCTCTGACAAAACAGAAAAAACTCTGCTGTGTTTTTCATCCGTCAGCTGCAGCGTTAAGCACAACAGTGGCTGAGCGTTGTTTGTTCTTCCGTGTTTGCCGTCCATCCTCATTGTTCTTCTGTTGCATTTTTCTAATAAATAATGTAAATGGGGAGAGTTTCAGCAGAATTTGAGTGTGTAGTTATTAAAAAGAAAGTCCAACATATAACATGTCACTATTTTGAAATAGATCTCAGTGTGTTCAAATCAAGGTTTGTGATTTATCCTCTGATTTTTAGTGATTATTGGAGGATGTTTAATCTCTGCTCTCTAAATAAATTAACTTTGTACTTTATCTTTCTCTCTCTCCGTCCAAAGGAAGGAGCACCTGGAGGCCATGGCGAGGTAGGTCACTGCGGTTTGATCTCCAGCAGAGATGCTGTGAATCACACAGAGCTGTGCCCACAGTCTTTGTGATGGCGCTTTAATTAGCTCTACATGCTGGAAAGACTAATGAAGGTTTCCTAGAATACCCCCCCCCACCACCACCACCATCACCACCATCCGCTTTTAAATAGCTTCCTATATTAATTCACAAGTCGAATAAATCTCTGGGATAACGGCTGTGGTAAATATGTGACTCGTGATCTGAGACTCCCTCTCGCCCGGCTCTTTAATGGTGCTGCCTTCCACATCAGCTACTTTGATGACATTTATCCTGAGAGATTTTTTTAGAAACCTATTAGTGAGTCCATTAGTTATGTTTCAATTATGAATGACAGTTTAGATCGAGTAATTAGAGCCTGAGATGGGGTCTTTGGGTTTGATGGTTTTCTTTTTTTCTCCATCATGTTGGAGGAAATATTAATGGGTCTGTTGGACTCTCCAGGTCGTAACTCGGCCTTGTTACTGTGGAGCGTTTTGCCCCGACGCCTCCGCCATGTTCAGCGTGCTGGATTAAGTTTCTGTTGCTAAAAGTGGCAACAACAGGAGGCCTGAGTGGTTCACTTTTAGCCATGTTTGATTTAAAGGCTGAACTTAAAGGGTCATGTCGCCAAAATGACCAAAAAAAGGTGCAGTGGTTTCTGTCCATGGCCACCAAAAACACCAAACAGTAAAGTACACATCAGTCACCCCATTCAAACACACACTGAGGAAACAACCTCTGCTTTACGTATGTTTCCCAAGCACACGAGCATCGAACTGCCGATGCTCCAATTAATGGACGACCCAGCATAGTGTTTTAAGTACAATATAAAGCATTTATCAAGGTATTTTGAAACCTGTGTGTGACATTTCTGCTGCTGTTCCAATACAGCGCAAATATGGGAAATTAAATGTAGCCAGGATAACACTGATTTAATAACAAGATCGAAAGCAGATTCAAAATATGTGAGAAAGCAGTTTGTAAGAAATGTAAAGGAGATGAGAAATTAGGAAAAATTAGAGAAAGAAGGGGAAAAAAACAAATGAGAGGAGATAGAGGAAAAGAGAGAGACGTGAAAAGAGGTCAAGGATGGAAAGAAGCAGTTAGAAAATAAAAAACAGGGAGAGGAGAGAGAGTTTGAAGTCCCTTGTAGGATCAGCGGCTGGGAAATTAGCAGTCTGACATTATCTTGTTGCTCTGAGCGAAGAGGTGGACGACGGCCAGAAACTACAACAGCGCTGCCGTGTCCAACAAGAGGGCGATAAGCCACTTTGTGTGTGTGTGTGTGTGTGTGTGTG
>JBAJHX010000062.1:1138756-1149943 GCA_037176925.1 Amniataba percoides | reverse complement strand
GCGTCTGCGAGGTGAAGCGAGGACAGATTAAAACACACTCTGGACGATCTGGTGTGTGTGTGAGTGATTTTTTTTTTTACTGCTTATAGCACGAGTGACACAGAAAACATGCTGCGTTAATTAACTGCACTTACACAACAAAGAAGACATGACGTTAAAAAAACAGTAAACATACACTGCAGATTTCTATAAAGACAAACAGGACGAGATCAGCAGCTCAAAGGTTCATCTGCACCTCAGCTGCTTCGTTCAGACAGTCGTCACGATACCAAGAGTCTGCTGGATTTAAATGTTTGATGATTTATGTTGATTTTTATCAAACTTTCTTGTGCATCATTTTACCTCCTGAGCTCTCTGAAGAGAATCTAATTAAAACCGAGGACGCTGCAGCACGTGTGTGTTTTTTTTTCTTCAGTTTTCCCGTTGGTGCATGTTTTTATTGACAGCTGAGCATCGACCTGAAACTCTCTCTCTGCGCGAGCCGGGAAAGAAAAGACGCGTTTGGAGCCAAACGCTCGCCACGCTCCTGCAGCTGTGAGCCGATTGGCTGCGGCGTGTCGGGGTCTCCCGGGGGTTCGTGGATAACGAGCGCGTGACTCACCCGATCTTGACGGTGTCCAAGGTGTGGCAGGGGGTCCCGTACACGGGCACTTTGCCCATGACGAACATCATGACTTCAGCTCGCTGGTAGTCTGGCAGGTTTCCACCGAAAAAGCCTGGCGGGAGGACACGAGAGACGCTGAGTCAGCAGAGTCAAAGCACATCCTCTCTTTTTATTGGTTGGACTGTTAAAGCAGATGTGAGCGTGTGTGTGTGTGTGTGTGTGTCTCCTTTATGGGCGCACCGATGGTCTGGATGATGGCGTTCTGAACGATCCTCTCTTCGCTCTCTTTGCCGCGGCCGGACGACACGCTGGTGCTGGAGTTTCTCCTCGAGCTCTCGCCCAGCTCGAAGTCCACGCTCATCCTGAGGTGTTTGAGCAGAGTGTTGAACACCTCCAGCACCGTCGGACCTGACGCCACACACACGAAGAGGTCAAAGGTTAAACAGGTTTCCAGTTGGAGCAAAGTATAAAAAAACGAGGAGAACTGAGGGACGTTCTGCTTTTGTTTAGCATTTGAAGCAAATATTTACCTGCCACCAGCCCAGAAAATCTCATTTTTTGAGCAACAATATGACTGTGAAGCAGCGACGACTCAAATTTTCAGGTTTAAATCCTCGTTTTGACGCACAGACTCGAACATGACGTTTTCATTAAGACTCGTTTTTTTACTCTTTTAAATGTCTTCTGCACACATTTCCCTCAAAATTCAACCTGATATTTTTGGAAGCTTTGATCAACTCGACACTTTGATGACTTACTTTATCTTATTAAATGACTTATTTGGATTTCTTGGAGAACTATGAGCATTAAAAACGACATGAAGTGTCTCCAGCGACAGACTCTTATCTGTGCTGTTGGTCACGTTCACACGTCTCCTCTCGTTCAGTCGTCTTAATCCACTCTGTCACAAAAAGCAGCACCTCAGATTAGGACAAGCTCGGTGCTGGCTGGCTCACCCTGCTCGCCTTCGGCATATTTAATAATAAAAAATGTACAAATGCAGTTATAACGATGAGAAAACCTTTTCAAAGAGACTCCATTTTGAGAAAAATACTAAATAAATTAGAGAAAAGGAACCAAAAAGAGAATCCGTGTCTAAATAAATATACAAAATCTCACAAATTACAGTGGTTGGTGGTTAGAAATTCATAATCTGTGCTATTTAACAAAAGGAAATTATATATTACAACACATTATAAATCATGTCTCCAAGACAAACAGAAATAATCTCTAATTCTGTGAACTTTCAACTTTAAAAACTCTCACCCATTGAAGATTAAACTGGACTGAGTTTAGATATTTTGCTTTCTAAAATTATTCGGTAAAGAACAAATATAAATCAGGTAATCTGTGTTAATCAGGCTAACAGTTTCCCCCTGCTTCCAGTCTTTGTGCTAAACTAAGCTAAACACAGCCACAACACATCTCTACATCACGAGGATGAAACTGATCATCATCTAATCTGCAAAACAAAGGGATTTTAAAAAAAACGTCACATCTACAATCAATAATCTACTCTAATCTACAGACGTGCACAGGTGTGGATACGACGTCACGTCACTGAGCTGTTCTACAGCACCGACACAACATCGCACATCACCAGTGACGCCGCTGAACTCGAGATTATCAGCTTAATCTGTGGTCAGTTCACCCAAACTCAGATTAATTTGTGTTCACTGTTAAACTTCATCCTCAGAGAAGTGAGGAAATCTGTGTGTTTGTGTGAAATGAACCTTTAAGTGACTGCAGGTGCTGCATGTTTGTAGATTTAAATAACAGGCTGATCTGTTGGTGATAATCTATAAATAATGGATTTGTAATTTCTTAGAAATTCAACCAGTATTTACCCCAAATTATTATGATATATGCTTTTCTTGGATTTTCTTTACTTAGAAAACTCATTCATTCACTTTGAACTGCGTTTTGTGCCATTTTAATAAAGTTCATTCATTCAGTTGTTGTGTAATGAACTTAATGGGAAATGTCAGCGTAAAGGTTGAAATTAATTTTACTGTCATTTCTGATAAATTTGGGGTAAATAATGGGGCAATCTGAGGGTAATTTAAAAGTAATTATAAATGCATCACTTGGCAATTATAACCTAATTATCATAAAATGTGCAGAAAGCTGAAATGAAGCATTACTTTTCTCTTTTTTTGGGTCAGTTTGATCCAGAACTATCTTAAAAAACAAAAGTTTAGATCTCAAAGAAATAAGAGGGCACTAATAAAAATAAAAAGTAAGAAAAAATCTAGAAATTAAATATAGTAAATGTGAGTAACATGAATATTTTATATGTTTTTCAGGTGGACAACATTCATATTTTGAGGTTAATGAAGCGTATCTGATTCCCTCGTCAGTTTATTGTGTATTATGTTTTTTATACAGTGATTGCAGGGGCCGCTTGTTAGTGTGTGTGTGTGTGTGTGTGTGTGTGTGTGTGTGTGTGTGTGCGTGTGTGTGTGTTGGGGGGGTCTGTAGAAACTGCTCTAAACATTCACATTAACTAGAAACTGGCTGTGATACCGTACCGAGCCACAGATTGGGCGGAGTTGTGTGTTCACTTTCAAAGTTGAACACTTCGCTTCTTTTGGACTCTTGAATCATTCCTGTTGTTGTTTTTTTGTTTGTTTTTTTCCAGGCAGAGGCAGTAAAAGACAGGTTATAGAAATGAAATGCAATAAAGTCAACTTCATCGTTATCTAACAATAAATTTAAAATCCAGTCACTTCTTTTAGAGGATCATTTGCAGTGAAAGTTTAATTTCAAACTCTAGAAGAATTTCTCACAAAACTGACTGATAGTAAAAATAATCAATAATATATCCTGTGTATTTATCTTATTAATGTGCGTGTTGTATATAGTGATTAAACTGCAGAAATAACTCGTGCATGTTCTCCAAACACACGTTAGCTGAATGGCGACTGTTAAATGAATGTTATAATACGATCTATCCTCATAATATCTGACTAAATAAAAGGAATTATAAGTCTTCTATCTTCCATATTAAAGTAAAAATCAATCTATTACTTTTGCTTCAGAGGCTAACGTTTCATTTTTACATCAGTCAGTTCACATCTAAACATCCATCAAATAGATTCGTATGATGGATTTTCTTTGGTTTGTTTTTTCCAGTTAATTGCCTCTGGAATAAAAGATGAACATAAAAATATTGAATGAGCAGTGAAACAATGACAATGAGTGACAGTGTTTGGTTATTCTCTCTCTGCGGTCCTCTCACTCACCCACTGAGCCTTTGGCGGCGATGGCCACCGTCTCCAGCAGCACCTGCACGATGCCGGCTCGGACCCGCGGCGTGTTCTTGTTGTGGGTGTCCAGGTGGTTCAGGACCTGCTGGATGACGTGGTGCGAGTGCTGAGCCTGCACGAGGACGCAAACAGAGAGAGAGACGAAGATGAACGTTTGAGACGACACACGAGCTAAAGGAGGAAGCAAACATCCACCGACTGTCCGTCTCTTCTGTTCACGTCATCGAGCGCCAACACTTCGTCTCTGAGCAGCTTTATCATCTGTGATCATCGTGCAGTTTGAATGAAACGAGCAGGACATAAAGCGTTAATAATGAGCTTTAGAGCTGCAGGTTTGTGGTTTTTCTTAACTTTAAACAGTGCAGGGATTTCCGGTCTTTATGCTAAGCTAAGCTAACCCTCTGCTGAAACAACATAAAAAGTTCAAAGTGAATAATCACATTTGATGGCACTGACGGGTGGAAATCTCTACTGGAGGCTTCTGTTCAATGAAAAACTCAAAATATTTCCTGTTAGAAAATGTGTGTATCAGTTGTTTTTGTGTCTTGTGTGCAGAAACTTTTTGTGTCTCCTCCTTTGAGACTGTTGAACAAAATGGCGACTTTAGAAAGAAGCCACGACAGTGAATTTGATGTTTTCAGTTTCAGATTGCAGATCAGCCGCGGGGTCTTTGCTAGACTTTTGAAATGTAAAGAGCATCAGCTTCAGCAGCTTTCAAAGCGACCCAAACGTCGGTGTTTCTCCTGACGGTGCAGCGAGAGACTTTTTCTCTGCAGGACAAACTCAGGGAGCGTTTTTTTTTTTTGTCGCTGAGATCAAACAGACGCCTGTCACTGTCTCTTGGCAGACAGACAGACCGAAACTCCCCGAGACAGATCAGAGACAAAACTCTGCCAACTCCTGTCACACACACACACACACACACACACACACACACACACAATCACACAGAGGACTCCAGCCTCACTCACTGTGTTTTATCTCACCTCAGTCACCTGGGAGCTCTCGGCTGAGCGACCAATTAAACAAACTAACAGAGAGTCGACGTGAAGAGACGACCACGTGTGATGAGCCGTCTACATTAAATACAAAAAACTTAATGTGATTTTCCTCTTTAAGCTTAAATCTGAAGAATCTTTTTCTCCTGAAATCAGATTCAGTGTAAATTAAACTTGTAACGGTGATGCTGAACAGGTGAGAACTTTTTTTCAGATTTTGGGGGATTAAACTCTTCCCGCAGCATGAAAAATGAAAAGTACGGCTCGTGTCTGATCTGGGAGGATGCAGTCGTGATGAAGGACCTCCTGAGAAGACGAGGAGTTCAAAGCATTAAAAAAAAAATCCCCCCAGAGCCTCGTGAGCAGAGTAACAGTGCAGCGAGTATAAAAAGAGAGAGTGAATCTCAGAGCGATCAGCTGTGCTCTCCGTCTGCCTGCCGAGGCTTCGTGGACGCCGACGACTTCGAGCCCGCGGCTGGATGACAGCTCGTCAAGATGACTGACGGCTGCTGGAGCAAGATCCAAGACAAAGAGGAGGACGGGGGGCAGGGGGGGGGGGGGGGCTGAGAGTAAAACCTTCAGCTGCAGTGTTTAAAAAAAAAAAAAAGTTGCACGACAAACCTTCAAGTTCATGCCGAGCTTTAAATCTTTAAAGAAGACGTTTGAAAAAGTGAAGAAATCTGCTGCTGCTTTTCTGCAGCGAGCCTGAACTTCACCTGGATGGAGTACATGATGATCCTGAAGCAGGAAACGGCAAACTCGTTGGGGTCCCACAGGTGGTGGTTGTCCAGGTGACTGAAGAAGGAAGGAAAAGAAAGATTAGCATTAAAGATTTCTGAAATGTAATTTATTTATCTAATTGGACGGATGGATGGATGGATGGTCTTGTAACTGCAGCATTACAACAGTAAAATGAGGGAAATGCTTAAAAGCTGCAGAATATCAACAACAAGGAGTAAAAACTGTAAATGTAAAAATAAAGAGCAGAGCTGCAGACTGATATCGATCAGCACATTTGCTTGTTTTTTTTCACCGGGCTGTTTTCAGAGAGAAATGAATCACAGCTCCATAACAACTTAAAATAAGATACTAGAGCACAATAATCAGAAATATCCTTTAAACTGTAATCATGCAGTTCAAATGTCTGAGTGAAAGCAGAGCTGCCTGCACACTCGGAGATAAAGATAGACAGATATAATTAGATAATGCAGAGGAGGATCAGATATACAAAACAGCATCAATAGGCAGGAAGACCTGACACATCCCACCACCGCTCAGAAAAAAAGGGCAAAAAGGAACTCGTGTATTTAAACGTGAACTTTGAACCGGAGCTGCAGAGGTGCGACATCCACGAGGTCAAAGATTTTTATTAAAAAAACATCACGTGGGCGTCGGAGAAGAAGAAGAAGAAGACGCGCAGACGAGAGCGAGCGGCAGATGGAGGACGACAGATTTGCTTCATCTCTGTGGGAGCCGACGACCTGCAGCCTGACGGTAAAAACATCCACTGCATACATCTGCTGTTTGTGTCTGAACACACGCAGGCAGGAGGGCGAATCGTTCACCCGGCTTACACCGACGTGTTAACACCACAAACGCTGAGTTTCATCTCAGAGCAGCTAGTAAAGGAGGAGGGGTTGAAGTATCTCTAACATCCCCCCTAAATAAGAAATGAATCTTTATCATGCAGCCGTTTTTGCTTCAAACCACAAATACGAAACACAAAGCTGATGTTTTTAGTTTTGTGGGTGTCTGCTGATAAACCAAAGCATAAAATCTATCAAGATATCACAATTTAAAAATAAAATAACACGAACATCTGTCAGCCATTTCACTGCAAAACTTCACGTGGCGCTAAATGGAAACTGTCTTCAGGATTCATCCGTCCGAGAGCAGCGAATGTTTGTACAACGTTTGGTGTCGATCTGGTGAACCAAAGTCATCCAGAGCGAAACGTCAGAGCCTGTGGACGTTACCTTTCTGATCAGAGAACTAAAAAAGATCTTTCCACTCAGTCAACTCGAAATAAAGTCACGGTGACTCAAACAGCTGGAAGAATACAATCAGTGCTAATTTTAACATCTGAAAGTAAAAAAATTATGGAGCTTTTTACAGTTTTAGAAGATGGAAAATCCTCTCTTATCAGAACAAACAGGATCCACACAGGCAGGTGAAGACTTTATTTTTTTTACCAGTTATTGAACGTCAGAAAACACACGTCATGAAGAAACACACATCACACTTCCCGCCTGCTGCCTCTCTCTCTTTTAGTCGGCTTTAAGGCTCGTCTCACGTCTGAACCGGACGCTCACGTTGACGTCGTGTCGGCCTCCTTCAGAGACGTTTGTGTCTTTGTGCTTTCTGTTTCCTCCCTTTAACACGCGGCCGACCGTCACTCCGTGTTTCCTCCACGTCACCTTTAACAGACGGGGCTGATCTGTCTGTTTCTACCAAACTCAGCAGCCGGTTAACTGTGAAAAACCTGAAAAATCAGATTTTAAAACAGAATGATCCTGATTTATAAAATCAGCAGAGCTTCAACACAACATGGACAGACTATGAAGAAGTCTGAGCTTCATTAATCGTATCATCCACACTTAAAGTGCCACATCCATTAAACCTTTTCCATTTCGGGCGACGTGCTGAATAAAGTACCAGAGCGCTGCTTAAAAATCTGAAACCGCCTTCACACCGTGAGAAACCAGTCGAGGAAAGAGAGAGGAATAAAGGCAGAGGAGGGAGGAAGGAGGAGGAAGATGGTATTTGGGGAAAAAGAGAGAGAGATGAGAGAAGAGGAGGAGGTAGAAAAAAAAACAGGAAGCAGGAGAAAGAGAGGAAAAAAAGGCGACGGCGATAAAGAGGATTAAAGCAGGTTGTAGGAGAACAGTTCACCAACATGACGTCAATCCAAACCCCCAAAACACCCCCACCCCCACCCCCACGCCTCCGTTAACCCCAATCCTGGCTATTTATAGTCTGAAGACGCCCCCCTTCCTCCTCCTCCTCCTCCTCCCTGCAGGAGGAGAACTGGTTTCACCCACAGTCAGACAAACGAGAAGCACAGCGGCTGCTTAACGGAGAGAAAAATTAAAGACAAGACTGCACCGATGAATTTGTTCTCTCCTGTTCTGCTGCTTTTACACCTTCAGCTGCACAAAGTCTTCGTATATTCACTATTTCCAGCACAGGTGCTCCCTCTGAATCTGAAAAAAAACCCCTGAAACACCTGAATATCCTTCAGACAGCAGCCTGGACACACCTGAACCTGAGCTGTGTGTCTGCAGATCGACTGTTTACTGGAAACTTCGGCCTTTAGCAGCAAGACGTGAAAAAAAAAAAGATGATATCGCTGCATCGATTTTATTATATGGTGGATCCTTTTATTCTTATGAAGTTATAATAACATAATATTGAAAGGTTTAGTCATGTGAGCATGTTCCCAGATCTCAGCTATCATGTAGGTGAATCATTATTTAGCTTTCTTTAAAAAAAATCACTTTTTCCTTTTCATCACAAAACCACCGCCGGCCTGCAGGGGGCGCATCACGCCAGCGAGTCAGGGATCAGAGCAGCAGGTGACTCTGGGAAGATGCTGCCTAAACACACACACACACACTTACAGTAACAGTGAATGGGAGTGTGTGGATTACACACTAACACACACACAAAACGCTGCAGCCTTTAATGCTGGAGACTGAAGGCATGTTTGTGTGTGTGTTTGTGTGTGTGTGTGATGAGCGCTGACTGGGCGTAAACACAGAGGACGGGAGGTGTCGGACGGGTGGCTGCAAACTATAATCAATAAATCACCAATAAATCACTTAAAATGGATTAATGCTCCTCACGTGTGCAGACCTGCTTATTGTGTCAACAGTCAAACGATTTCACATAAATCCCAGAGAAGCTGCAGTTCTTTGTGATGAAGCTAGAACAGCTTAATTAGTGAGTTAATAATCACAATGAATATTTTAAATATGAGCTGTTTTGTCTTTATGCTAAGCTGCTTAACTGCGTCCAGACTCCAGTTTGGTTCCCGCCAGAATAAAAGCCCCGATAAATGAAGCCATCTTAAAGTTAGCTGCAGCTTTTTAAGTCAACTCAGATCAAGTCAGGATTAAACTTAATTTATAAGACAGTTACTCTCCTCTGTATTAATGTTAATGTTAATTACATAACAAGGTGCTTCATATCACTCGCTGTCGATTGTTCGCAGCGGTAAATGGTGTAGAAACTGCAGCTTCTTCAAACGTCGCACTCGATATCGGTCCTGTTTGACGGCGAGGTAAAAATCCAGTCTTGTGTTGAAAACAAACATGAATTTGGAGATTTTTTTAATGAATTATTGTAGGAGATACTCTTTGTTTCAACATCTGGCTGCTAATTGCTGTGTTTCCTCCTGAGTTATCAACAATTAAAGGTGATAAAATAGATCTATCGTAGTTATTTCTTCATTTATTTCCCCTCCTGACTGCAGAGCTGATGTGACGTGAAATAAAAACGTATGAACGTTTTTGTGGCTCCACTGTCTACGGAGAGCAATATGCAATTTGTGAGTGTGTGTTTGGTACTATGTGTGTGCACACCAACATTAAAGGCAATATCTTTCCAGCATTACCAGGAAAAAGGCCCCTGGGAGCCCGAGACGTTTGCACTCGTAATGATTCCTCAGCTCAAACGGCCCCGGGGGCGACGCCATGCTCTGACTTCTCACACGCTGTATAACTATTATCATTTCCACGGTCGTTACTGCGGCAACCAAAGTACTACGGAGGGGTGGATAATTAATACGACAACACATTTTTAACATAAATCATTAATAATTACCACATTTCCACGTTTATTTATTGGCTCGATGATGAAGTTTGTGCATTGTGACGTGTGAATTTATTAGAAATAACAGGTAGCCAACACAGCTTTAATAATATAACTACATATATAAAGGTTGAAAAAAAGGCTGTAAATCTGCTTTCAGACCAAATTTTAAAAAATGCATAAAGAGTTTAGACTCAAACATGCCGGTGTTATCAGACACGTTTTATAAAAGCATTTTAAAACATGCTAAACACGTATAATGTTAAGCATATTTAAGATAAAACTTGCCATAAATACACTACTTACATCCTCCATATATATATTTTTTTATTGTTATTGCACTGGAAAAAAATTGCACTTGGTTCGAGTAAAATAAAGTGATTAAAAATGATGAAAAAATGTTGTTTTGTGACGGATGGTGACTAACTGTGGAGTCATGTCGTGTTAAATTAAAAAGTCTTATAGTGTTTGGGATGAACGACCTGTGATAGTCCATTTATTGTGATTTAGCTTTTTGTAAAGTGAATTAGCACAGATAAAGTTAGCGTAGCGACACACAAGCGTAGCTTCTTAGTATGTTATGTTAGCGTTAATCTCAAAGTGCAGCGTCTCACAGTCTTTTGTATGTTTGTATGTTTATTACATGAACATAAAGTGATGTAACCGACAGATTTACTATTTTTCGGAGCGTTAAGTGACCGATCCACCTGATCAGAGCATCTTCTTGTTTGTCTCCATCACCATCAGCTCACAGAGAGGCAAAGCATCATGGGAGTTGAATCAAAAACACAGCAGCTTTAACTTTTTTTTTGCAGATGTTGATGAAAAGTGGAAGCAGACTGTTCGGGTCGACGACGGCCGTCTGTCCATCTGTTTGTTGAGCGTTTTCACTCGAGGCCGAACTGTCGGAGCATCACGCTGCTGGTGAGGCTAAAAATACTAAACACAAAACCCCACAAATTTAAATATCTCCGTGAGCCTTTTCTCCTGAAGCCGCCGAGGAGAAAAGGAGCGACGTGAAGCTCAGCGGAGCAGAAACACACTGTGACGGAGGAAATCTCAGCGGGCTCAGACGTTCACTCTGTAATTGTCCAATTTATGTGAACCGTGCTGAGCGGCGGCGAGGATATTTAAATCCCAGGAGGGGGGGCGGGGGCGGGGGGGGGTCACCGGGAGGAGACGGTGTGCCGCGTTCACACAGCGGCCGCCCGCGTGATAACACACCTCATTTAATTTCCTCTGTGTGTGTGTGAAACATACAGGGAGTCAGCAGGTGTGTGTGAGGAAACAGATGTGTGTTTCTGTGCATGTGTTGTCTGAGCACAGGTGTGTTAGTGTGTGTACCTGCGTGTGTGTGTCTGCAAAGTGTGCACTGATTTGAAAACTAGATGTGCTGAATGATAACTGGATAATTGTGTTGAATAAAGTGAGTGTGTGTTTGATTTGAGCTGATTTCAGCTTCAGGATCTCTGTGCTGACTGTCAGCGAGGATCCAGAGCTGAAC
>JBAJHX010000062.1:1087572-1106962 GCA_037176925.1 Amniataba percoides | reverse complement strand
TGTTACTGAAAACACTTTGGACACAAAAACAATCGGCCGAGTTCAGCTTGATGTCAAAACAGCACCAGTTCATGAAGGATCAACACGTTACACATGAAGACAAATCGTTCAGTCTAATTAAAAGCCCATTTAATAAAGTTTTTAATCATGCTAATGTTCAGAGACATAAACAGACACATTGCTTTATTTAATGGATGAGAGTTTTAAGCAGGACTTTGAAATATCTGACTCTTAAAATTCACTAAATCAATGAATAAATAGGAATCCATCACGTACAGATTATTGTCAGACTGCTGCTGAAAGAATCAGGTCATTGAGGGACTATTTACTTTAATTCATTGATAATTAAGTTATCAAATAAAACGATTTTCTCTTCATCATAACACTGCATTGATTGAATTTATAAGAAATGCTGCTGCACAGGTCTGATTCACTTGAAGGAGGCTTTGACGACAGAAACAACATTAAAAGACTGAATCATCGAACGCACCTAACGACCGCCGCTCGTTTCTTTTTAAAGACGTACACCTGCAGAGAGTTGGTGGACTCTCTGTGCATAATGCAGGTTTGCTGGTCTGTGAGTCACTGAATAATCCAATCATCGAGTCCATTCATTCGTTTGTTCACACCAAGATCTCACTCATGTCCTCTGCCCACAGCGACACTCGTGACGTAAACAAAGACGGCTGGAAAACTCTCCGAGCTCTTTTACATGAATGGAGACTAATGTTTCACTTAACCATCAGCCTCTAGGTTTCACAGTTCCCATCTTCTTGGAGGCGGCCCAGGACTCTGTGAAGCGCTGCCACGTGGCCGATTAGATCAGGAAGTGACTAAAACATGAGCAGCAACAATGGCGAAGCTGCGAGCGATCCGTCTGACAGCGCGGTGTCACCTTACATAAAGACAAACAACGGGGACGCAGAGTGAGGGATGTGGAGGAACCGAAACCACAAAGGCCCCTTTTTACTTCACTGCCAAAAGATCGAGTACTTTCACTTTTTGGTGTCTGATAAAATAGAAAAATGCATCAATCTGTTACTGCGGCCGAACCTTCGACATCTGTTTCATCATCTCACCGCTTCTTTAACCAACAACACATCAAACAAAACTGTGAGAAGTAAATACAATCTCAGTAAATAAATCTCTATTGGAGTAATTCTACTCTTAGAAAAACTACTGTCAGGTCATTTCTTCACAGCAACAGTTCAGATTTTACTCAAGTAAAGTCTTCTTCTTTCTCTGTGGGAATAAAAATCACGTGGATCAACTTGTGATCAGCAGATGATTTCACACATTAACGTCCTTCACTAATCAGATGAGCTTCATTCTCAACTTTGATATTATATTATATTATATTATTATATAGTTATACAGTGGAAAACTTTATATTAATATATGTTATCAATTTTATTTTCCAATATATTAAAATGTTATTATTGATACAGTTAATTTAGTATATTAACGTAGTTTGTCACTTGTGTCTGCAGGAAAGTAAGCCTGATGTCAAAGCATGACTCATATTGAATCAGAAAACACTGCTTAGTTTCATTTTGTGCTCTCATTTTATCACACTGGGTCATGTGTTTTACAAAATGGCTCATCTGTAATCTGCACATTGCTTACGCATGAAATGACGCTTAAATCAGCTTTGGTGTTTTTTTGTTTAGTGTCTTGGTTTTTTACGGAGAAACACAGATTCACTTTAGTAAAACTGCATGTGTGTTTCATGCAGTTATTCTAACTTTCAGTGAGAAATGAAGGAAAAACTGACTACATGCAACAATATGATGGTTACGTCTGAGAAAAGAAGACGGGTAATAAAAACAGCTTTGGGTTATTTAAGGCTTCTTCTTTTCAGCAGCAGCAGAAGGGAAGTCTGACCTGCTTATTTACAACCTTCACACTTGAGAAGGTGAAGACGTGTGGATGCACACACACGTAAACACCCAGCAGGCTGCGTGTGCACGGAGACGGTAACGATGAAGCTCCTCCTGCGTGAGGCGTTCAGGGACAGCAGACGGGTCGGCCTGAGGAGGGAGGTGATGTGACAGCTTATTTCTTATTTCCATCCTCATCACTCCGCCTCTGACTCGCTCCTCCGCGGCCACTCAGGGTGAAAATGAATCGGCCTAAATAAGAGTTTAGTTCAAGCGTCTGACTGAGGGAACGTGTCTAATTATAAAATAATACCGCTCACCGCCTGGAGGCCAATTCACCTCCACATGGCTCCGAGGAAAACTCACTATCACAGGTTTGAATCTTTACATCAGAAACCTAAAGGTAATAAAATCTGCATGCAAACATAAAAAAAACCTCGAGCAGTTTAGGATCCAAATGTTTGAAAAAAACATACTGAACTAACAATCTGAAAGAGTTGTTTTATGCACAGTTTCCAAGATGGAGGAAAAGCTGAACGAACACGTCAGGCTGCTTGGAAAGTTCATTTTTGACCATTATAACGTAAAATAGTTTGACAGTAAACAGCAAAAAAGTTTATTATTTTTCATACTTGTCTGATAAAGCAATGCAGTAAACAATCATTAGTCGTCGCCCTGATCCTGTTAAGATGTTTTTGACCATTTCATATCCCCGTGGCATGAAAAAAAATCAAGCAAATACATTTTCTCACAAAATGCATTCAGCCACGGTCAACTGAGTTTGCTTGTGCGGACGCCCCAGTGTCAGAAAACGAATGGCAGCAGCTTCAAATGACATTAAAACCCGTTCGGGGTAAGAGCATCACAGCCTCAGCGGGGTAATAGAGGCGATGCATCAGTTTGAGCGTCCGACTGTGCAGAGGAGGCTGCATAATCACAGCGCATAGAGGGCTCGAGATCGAGAGATTTTGGTGGTCGCACGGCCTGATAAATTACACCCAAACACAACTAACTGAGCCGGCTGAGAGGAGGCTATTACAGCAGATCAAATCCATCATCCTGCTGCGAGCGAACACAAAGGCAGAGAGAACTTAATACAATCCAAACGCTCACACAAACACCCCGTCACATGAACGGAGATATGATTCAAATATGGGCAAACACAGGAGATCTATAGAGTTAAACAGAAGATATGAGCAACACGTTTTACTAAATCTATACGCAGCATTTCTATCTGCAGCAGGACTAAACATCTTTTTCATGCACTCTCATCAGAGGTGCATGTTGGGTAGAGATTTTTTCATCATGGTGCAGACAGCTGCTGTGCCCTGACCAGCACCTGAGCAGAGTACCAACATAATCTTTGCTTTTCAATCGATTCCCACAGACGAGACCCGGATGGCCTCCGAGCTCACGAAACACTGAACGAACAGGCCGAGTGGGAAAACACAGAAAACACAGAGGAACCGACACACTCTCGAACTGAGGGAAGAAACGAGGTCGTTTGATGAACAGAAAATGTGGATTTTATGTGTGTTTCACGCATGTTTAAAGGACAGTTCACAGTAGTCGTCATTACTACTGTATGTTTGTTCTTTGGAGGGATAAATCTGAGACAGCACAGAAGAATCTCTTTCTCCAACACTTCACCTTCAATCGTCAAAAGGTCACTTACGAACTTCCCGAATGTCGAAAAGAAACACTGAAACTCAATGTTAGATCTTCAAACACAAGATTATAAACCAGATTTATGATTCAACACCAACTATTGTTGAGCTCAGGACTCAAATGATCACTACAATACTCGAGTTTAGGGACAAATACCAAAGTTAGTCTTTGTTCTCTGTCAAAATGAGTAAAAAAACAACTTTCTATTTAACACAAATAACTAAAGTCAACATACATAAAAACAAAAGAGGTCGCGTGTGGTTATATTTAGAAATATTATGGTCGATTCCTATTTGATGCCAACACAACATCTGAAGAAAAATTAAACAAAACAAGCTAAAATACACAATCAAAATGACCATTTCGACATATCAGTGCATCAGGTTAATGCAAAGTGGAAAGTGGAACTTCACTGAACCGGTGACCATACGTCATGTCTATCGTATTATTAATCTGAGATGACTGAAGGTTTACCGGAGCTGATCAGGCCTCGTCTGTTTGAGGCTCGGCTGTAGTTGAAGGCTCCATCAGCTTCGGTCCGAGGCACCTGCCTGTACCTCCTCAGGATCGCCCGTCTCAGGTAGACACAAAGCGACGGCATGATCTGAGCAACTTCACACGACGTCAGCGCTCAGACATCGAGTCCTCAAAGTCTGAAAGGTACGACTTCTTCCTCAGAACTCAGTGAAGCCGGGCTGACGTCGCTTTCATTCAGAAAGTTGCACCTGTTTCCGCTCGACCTGACCGAAGCACTCGACCACAACAACAACATCCCAACCTCGCCTCTCTGTGGAGTCTCCTGCCACAGCTTCTTTAGAAACATCACCTCTCTGACGGACAGCGAGCTCAGCCAATGAGACGCCGGCTGGAGTGGCGAGTCGGTCATCACCTGGGATCACCCCTCGTTGTGACTAGACGACACGTCGGCGGGTCTGATGCGGGCCTGTCAGCGCAGGCTCGGGTTACCGGCCTCTGTGTTCAGAGGAAAACGTGATCCAGCAGGCAGACGAAGACAAAACACGGAGCCGGTTAAAGCCTCCAAGTTTCTGTGACTTCAACAAATCGATAACAATGAGAAATGTAAAATAAATGTTGTTCACTACGATCCCATCGCGACATGCAGAAACTGGATCTCATTTAATATCATGGAAATAAGAAAGGTTTCTTCCCTAATCTGGTTTCATCTAATAAACCCATTTTTTAAGAGACGTGCAGTTTCACAGTGACAAGTCAGGCCAAAATAAATATATTTATATTTAAGGGCAAAGTGTGAGATTCACCTGGTTTCCAAGTAAAACACTGTTCAATGATCCAAAGTTCATCAAACATCAAACATTACTAATAGTTAGAAAACAGACGCTAAATATTTCCAATATTTGTCCAGGGTCACAGTACGTGCAGCACCACTGTCTGTATTTTAATCTGAATAAGGCATCAGAATAATCACACAAAAACAACTTTGCATGAAAGAAATAAAACCCAGTTATAACCCTGTTTCAAAGGATTAATCTGCTGTAAGGACCATCACTGGATAATGTACCTTCTTCATTGGCTGCTGCAAACACTTGGTTTAAGGTAATCACAGATTACCGATATCCACGTCTTGGATAAAAATCATCACAGAAACAGCCTTGTTCTTCTTGATCTGCGTTTCAATCGTACAAATATCTCTCACTTAAAGACGTGTGTAATTCTGACTGACTGGAAACATCTGGCATGTCTGTGGATGGTTCAGCTTCATACAGACAATTTGCATCATATTAACTGTGCTGATGGTCGACGGTTATATTTTCTGTCTCCCAGCCTGCATCTCGTCTTTTCTTTCGGCCACACAAACACCCCCACACACCCGCCACAGTAAATCTCACCTCCAGTAGAGCCGTGTACTTTAATCTACACCTAAACCTTCTGTGAGGAGCGTAATCTACAAGATTAAAGAGCGCCCTCAGCACTCCTGATTAATTCCTCAGCCTTTGACAAGCAGATGAAAGCCACAACAGCGTTTTCACTCCACGCCGTCAGTCTGTCGCCGACAACATCATTCTCACAGCGTCCTTGTTCGGCTCAAGTTTTTCGGGGTTTGGAGACGAGTGTGCAGATTGTTCAGGCGCCCTGATGGGTGACACCGCTCGCTGATGCAACACCGTCCTTGGAGATAAGAAACATTAATAAATAAAGCCGAGTCTGTGAAGTTGCAAGATAGAAGTTTGATTTAAATGAGCCACGAGCGAGTCCTGAGGGAGAGTGATGGGCAGCACAGAGCGCTGGGAAATCTGACTCAGACTGTTGAAACCTCAATCCAGCCTCCAAAAGATCCACCTGAAGAACAGCAGACACACTGTGTTTGCAGTCATACAAGCACAGAAGCTAATTCAACACCTTGAACACAAGAACACGAACATGAACGCAACATTAAAACCAAAGACGTCCCATGAAGCCGACAGCACGGCTGAAGATGCTGCACATGAAATCAACCCGCAGACACGAGATGCTAAATCACCCAAAGACAGATTCAAAATGTCACATCATAATCAAAAGATTCATGCTTTTCCTTTTCCTGAAGCAGAAAAAGATGTGAGGCTGTCGTTGAGTCAGGTTTCCATCCAAATGCACAAATGTGAACCAAATTACCGGAAAATCGGAGCAGAAAATGCCAATTAATTAGCATTTCCATCAACCACTGTAATATACATGAGCTAATCCATTACGATCAACAGTTGGAGGGACATATTCTCATTCAGTGCCATTTGCAGAAGAAGAGTGTGTCACGAGGACGTATTCAAGAGCTCCAGTCAGCAGAAAATAAGATGAAAAGATGAAATATTTCTGTTAGTTTCCTGCATTAATGTGAAGAAGGTTACAGTCACACACATCTGATGTTTTCAGCGCTTTGTTTTAAGTCATAAGCTTCATTACACTTGGTGGTTTACCTGGTGCAATAATGCTTTTAGTGCTTTGCGAGCAAAATCTAAACCCACCAAGATGCTGTATGTGATATTTTATCTAAATAAGAGAGAAGTCCCCAGACTAAACCCACACAGACGACAAAATCTATTAAAGAAATGATCCCACTTCCCACATCTATCTCAACAAAGGTGGCTGTAACTGTCAGAGACACAGAGGAGAAGTAAAGATGAAGAGTTATGACTCTCGAGTTATAAAAGCAAGTCGAAGTTCAACAACTAAAACTATCAAAGTGACGGCTCGCAGACAGATTCATCACGAGACGGCGCTCTGTCTTTGTCTGGTACATCTGCACATTCACAGATCAACTCACAAAAAAATCCTGTTATTTATGCGTTTTGCAAATGGCCAAAGTGTTTGCTTGCTTTGAAAATCATGGCTCTGAATGGCTGGTGGGCTCATTGACTTGCATTACCACGTCCTGCTTTTGAACCTTGAAGGGCACATGCACAAAAACAGATGATGACCCATAAATTTACAGCCTCCCCGTCGCTCTGCCTCGGCCCCGGCCAGACGGATATCTAAATTTATTCTGCTTAAAAATCAGTTTTTGTTCCCGCTCTGTGGCCTGGAGTTTCAGGCCGGGATCTGCAGTCTGTCAGCGGGATTATCTGAACGAACACAAGAAACTAAACACAAAAAAAGAGACGTCCTCACGGTCTCATCAACAGATCAACAGCACTTCCAGTAACACTTCGTTTAACGTCGACACAGGTGGACAGAAACAGGCCTGGAAGCTTCACTGATGAACATTTGTTAAAATATAAATGTGGCCATCATCAACCTGGATTTTATTTATTTTTTTAATTCACTGTTGATTATGATTATGACTAAAATATTGATCTTTCAGTTTAATTATGCAAGATCTCTGTTACCATTCATTTCATCATCATCTTACACGACATTTTATTTGTGCTTTAGGGAGGTTTAGTGTTTAGTGTTTTCAGTGCCAGTTTTCGAGCGCTCTCTTGAGCTCTACTGGAAAGTGTACCTGCGTAACTTTGCAATGCTTTGTGATGATGCACAACTTTAAATATCAGACATGTGACAGTTTGGGGGTCCCTGATAATTCTTTGTAGACGACTCAATGTTCTGCGTCACTGGATATAAGGCTCGTCTCAGTTTTAAAATACAAATAATTTCACACTTTGCAGAAAGAGGTCATTTTTTACTGATATCTTTGGACTGATTACTGTCCTCTGATCCAGTATTTTTTCCAGTATTTTGTATAATTTGCTGGTCTGAAGGTCTGAAGTCTCCACAGCGATCTTGCCTTCACTGACCAGACCACGACCAAAACAAAGCTTTGTGAATGGAGTTCACACTTTTCAAATCTCTATTTTTAAAAGATGTAGGCTGTAAACAGATTGCATTTAAATAACACAATTAACTTTTTCATTTCCACGGCAAAGCGGCGAACTGAACCAAATGACAGCTGAACATTTATTGACCCCGTTTGAAGGTGAATCCAAAGTCTCCTTGAAACAGCTGCATCCATCAAGTCATCTAATCCCATTCACACAAAGCAGGTGAGGAGCGAGGCTGTCTTACATTTACACGTTAGACATAAAGCAGCTGCCCGTTACAGCGGCGGGGGTCAAGGACACCCTGAGATCAGTTCCCTTAAGGACTCGACCCCCCTGACATGCATGTGTTGTGCATACATGTGTGTGTCTGGGTTTTATAAAGCACATTATGTCGTCTGTTTGTGTGTGTGTGTGTGTGTGTTTATCCTGAAGCATCTTTATATTCAGCCAGCGTCTCAGCTCCATCCACCTGTCAGGAACACGCCTCAGTCCTCTGATAGCATGTTAGCTCTGATGTGGACGTTAACAACAGATTTACATCCCGACTGACTTTCATCAGCTTTAAATTCAGACTTTAAAGTGTGTACTGTTAATTAAAACATAGATTTTCACCCACGCTGGATTCATTTTTTATTTTGTTAATAATTTCACGTATTCCTATTCTTTTTTTAGTTTGTATTTTGATGGTTTGTGTTCTCCTCGCTGTCGTTGATGGTTTATATAAAGCACAAAGAACAGCCTCTATACATCACATGATAGATTCAGAGCTACACACAAACATCTGTCTTGCCTATTGTAATTGCCTCCACCACCCATGACTCCTACTGCACAGTTTGTCTTGCAAGGAAGGGGGAATCTATCTTATTTAATACATTTTTCATCTTTTTTTCCTTTGGTTTTTTTAATGAGAAAGTACAGAATAATCCTGAAACATCAAAACAATAAAGCTGAATCTGAAGTTAACATTTTGTCTGCACGCTGTAGATTCAGCCGAGTCTCTTATTCTGAAGGAGGAAAAAAAAATTACAGTATATCTGTTTCACTTTGAGCCTCAGAGGTTATTCGCTGACATTTCCCATTATTCAGACCGTGGAGCGATTGCAGATGGATAAAAGGGGCTTCAGATATTATCGTCTGGAGCACATTCACCTTCCCTGTGGCTCTGCCTTATAAACATTTAACCAGGGACGAGAAACACTCTGCGCTTTGTGATAAATGTGTTATGTTCAAATCCAACGATCCGACTGGAGATAGCAGGTTTTGCTGCGGAGGCGGTGGAAGCTCGGCCTCCCTCATTTAAATATTCATGCAGGATAGACAAAGGGAGGAAATGGAAACCGAGTCAGATGAAATCCCGGGGTTCACGTTTCCGAGATGGAGGAGGAGGAAGAACGAGAGGAGGAGAAACTCGAGCTCTCTGGAAACAGCCAGGTGGGAGACGAAATCTCGTCACAGCAAACAGACAAAAGGATCTTTTCTCTGCCTTCAATCGAGAACACGACGACTTAAAATAGCTGCACACGGAGTAATTAGCAACTAAATATGCTATTGTTCCTATAAAAATTATCTTAACTGCCTAAAAATGTAACGAAAAGACTAAAAAATGCTTCAGGATAGGACTTCATGGACGTGCTTAAATGAAAATAAATCCTCATTTTTCAAATGAATCTTGCTGCCTTTCTGCCTGACAGAGGTCAAAACATCTGGACGTGCTGAGTGATTAATTTTTTTAACAAATGATTGATGATTGATTTTCAGGGATGAACCACAACTAAAACGTGAAATTACAGATTTTAACTGCAGTTTTAGTGTTTAATCAGAAAAACTTGCGAATGTTTCCTCTGATTTATGTTCACATTTATGAGAAAACATCAAACTCTAGCTTCCACTTTTGACAAGAGAAGATGAAGCTCTGACTTAATTACTCAAAAACCGCATAACTTCATACAGAGCGAGCCAGAGGTGGTGTCTCTTTGTTTTAAACCTTTCTACAGAGTCAAGAGGTTCAGTCACTACAAAATGCATCAATTACATAACAGAGAAATCATCAGACTGTCCGAACACACCCTCGTTATGTCTTACTATACACTGCAGAAACAGAGCAGTAGGTTGAGAGCCTTTAAAATGTCAACTCCTGCTGATTAATTTGATTCGGTTACTGATTAAATGAACAAAAAGGTGCAGTCAGCAGTGATCCTTTGGCCAAAAAGTGACCCTGGCATGTAAACGAGTCATTCTTAACAGATGCAGACTAACAAAAGTCTGTTTGAGAGGTTTCTAGCAGCAGGATAAAACCCATCGTCATCATCTCAACGCGGTGCTTCCAACAGAGCTGCGTTTCTGGGAAAATCTGCAGAAAATGTGAGATGAAACTCAGCAGGACGCAGCGACCTGTTGAGTCCGAGTCCTTCTGAATTCAGGAGACCCCGAGCGGCCCCACAGAGACCGACTTGTAACACCCAGGCCCTTAAAAACACATTCAAAGCGGCCGTTTCATCAGTCTGACACCGAGGGCGGCTAACACAGAGCGGCTGCAAGAGCGACTCCAGCGGCCGAGCCGGGAGATCCATCACCAGCAGCGAGGGGGGGGGGGTGATTGCAGCGCCGGCCCATCCATCTCTGAACGAATTACAGCCATCGCGAGCAAGAAATCAACTACAGGAGAGAGAGAGGAGGACGGAGAGAGGAGGAGAGGAGGAATAAAAGATTAAGAGAGAAATAGACAAAAAATTCACAAAAAAAGGGGATAAAGAAGAAAAGGAGAAGAAGGACATTAAGCTTGGATAGATGAAAAGAGGAAAAATGGAGCGACAGAGATGAGAGGGAGGAGGAGACGGAAAAGAAGCAATGGAGGCCAAAGGACAAAGTAAGAATGAGAAGATGGAAAAGACTGAAGATGGAGAAGAAAAAGGAGACAAAGGAAGGTGGGAAAGACCCGTAATGGGGTCAGAAAAGGGAGAAAGGGAAGTAAGAAAGGAAGCAAACAGTGAGGAAGGTGGCTGCTTCGGCCACGAGCTGACAAATGAGCCCAATATTCAGTCTGTCGTCCTCCTCCTCCTCCTCCACTCGATGGATCTCTGAAGAAATCAAAGTCCCAAATAAAACCTCGGATCTACAAACACTTCATCCAAAAAAATAAATAAATACTCTCACAACACTTTGAAACAGAGGTGGATCTTAGAGGAGAAAAAAAAAATCTTGTTTTATCTTTGTTGAATTTTTGTGACCAAAATATGATGAAAATCCATATTTATATTTAAAAGAGTTCAATTCATGGTCACTCCTGGTGATTTAGTGCTTTCAGTGCATTACTCAATAAAACTACAAAAAAATGAAGTGAAATAGACTCAACGAGAAGTAGAAAAGAGATGAAACAGCTTCGTTTTCATATCGAAATTTAAAGAGAAACTTTGAGGGGTTAGTTGAACAAATCAGTATATAAATCTGCACTGTGTCGATGTAAAGTAACAGAGTAAATGTACTTAGAAGATTTAGTTATAAAAAGGGTAATAATGCTCCAAAAGGGGGCGGCCCAGTGTCCTCTGCTCAGATTTCCGAGGACGCCGTCGTTCAGCCGTGCTCGTGGGGACCCGCTGACACCGGCATGATGAGAAAGTTTGAAGAGATAATTGGGTGCGACCCCGCAGAACATAAAGAGCAGCGCAGCTCCACACATCCGGTTATTAAAGCCGACGGGCCTCCGATAACACCGACAAAATAACTGATTATCAGACGACGACCGCTGCTAATTAAATCGCTGTTGTACAAACCAGACGTCTGTTTGCAGCGCGAACCGACGAGCAACTCGACAGGAAACATCAGCAGGAGGAAGTCTGCTCAACTTTAGAGCTTAAACCTCAAACTTCAGCTCCAGTAACTTTACACTATGAAGGAATAAATCTCAAAGTTTTAAGAATTCATCGATTTAACTGAGACTTCAATTATTTTAATGTCTCTTTGTTTATGCTCTTTTCCTTTAATATATGTGTCATTTTTTACTTTTAATATTAATCTTAAACCTTTTTAAAACCTTTTTTAAGTGTGTTAATGTGTCTGCAGCTTGGTTTGTTATTTCAGAATTTTATTTTACGTGACAGTTTCCTTATATTGGTCTTTTTACTTTTTTACTTGACTTGTGTTTTATCCTGCTCTTTTGTTTGTTTTGCTGATTAGATTTTTTATGTTTTTATTACATTGTGCTTTTTAAAGAAGTTTTTATTTAAATTCTGACCTTTTATACTTTCAAATTATACTCTATAGTAAAAAAAAACCAAATATGACTCCATTGTGATAAATTGCATGTCACACAGATACACACCTGCAGACACACACACATACACACTCCAACATGTGTGTCTGTATACAGAGTGTGTGTCGTGTCAAACACACAGGAGATATACGAGCGGCGCGCTGTAACGACTCCTCTGCGGCGACACTGTGCGTCGTGCCTGATTCAGTAACACGCCACGGATGAAAACAAATGCTCGAAGGAAAAGCTTCCTGCCCGTCATACACCTGAGAGTGTGTGTGTGTGTGTGTGTGTGTGTGTGTGTGTGTGTGAGGAAACCCTGACTTAACGGCGCCTCCTCCCACTTCTCGGGCTGACAGAGTCTCGTCCGCCGGCTGTGATGAGAGGCGTCAGTCTCGTAATGAAGGGGGAAATTTCTCAGGAAACTCTTAACGCATCTTTGAAATGACGACAGACACGACTGACGGAGACACAGACTGCAGAGATTAGAAACATAAAAGGAGTTTAAATGTCTATTTAATGTCTCTGTGTGCATTAGACCATCATTCAGTGACCTTTACTGCAGCATCTTTACTCATGATGTTTCCATCAGTGTGATAAAGTACTTCAGTTCTCCTGACATTTCATTCACTGGATTCACTTCTTCTTTCCACAGTAGTAGTTCATCGTACCTGTTGAATCTTTGCACTGCGATGGTGGAAAACAGGGAATATCTTATTGTGTTGAGGACAACAGCTTTATGGGGCTCTGACGAGCTAACGAGCAACACAAATGACCATTCGTTTGTGCGATTGTTGTGCTACGTGCTTTTATTTTACGTTCATCACATTATGTTGTTGCTTCATCTTGTGCTGCAGAAGTTTGTTTCACAAGGCGTCATTTAGCTTCAGAAACAGTAATATGTTGAGCTAAATTTTACTATCGGCTTGCTGGCACGCTCACGACAAAAACCTCATTTCAAAACAAAAGCATCTCTTTGTGTCTGCCTGGAGAAGCCGAGTGAACAGCGATGACCCCGCTGCTGCACTGATGGCAGTCAAAACGCTTCATCAAAAGACGTCTTCCTGTTTCTTTCTGCAGACGTCAGGCGCCGCGTCATCAGAAACCACCATCACAGTGATGTTTTCTGGCTCCTCCGTCTGTTTGAATCCTAAACCCGAGAACGAAACATGACCAATGAAAATGTTCCTAACAAGCGGCGGGCGGATCTGATGAACAGATTTTACAGGAACAGCAGGAAAACTGAGACGTGGTCGTGTCCGGGAAGCTCAGAGAGAGAATTCAATCCTAACCCTTTTAGCAGCTGATTCATCGCTCAGATCATTCGCTGATTAACTCAACGGGGCCATTTTTATTTTTCTCGTATGTTTGACTCCACTGTGGATCTCAGAAATATCTTTTAGTGTCATGAGAGATATTTTGGGCCTGAAAACAAAACGAAACACAGAGGAATGGAATTAAATCAAATCAGTGAATATACTGAAACTGTTCAGAGCTTAAATTAATTAAAGACAACAAAAAATAAACAGCATTAACTGACTTTTCTGCAATGACAGCTGGAAAAAACAGCTTTAAGTTTCTTCAGCTGTTAAGTAAACCTCTGATCTGTCGTGAAATTTCTGAGGGGGCATCTGCTGCTGTTTACTCAACACCACTTGAGTTTACTTGTGCTGAAAAAACACATCTGCTGCGCACGGCGACGCAGCCCCGAGCGAGAGCTGCAGACGAAGGATCGGTTTAAAGGAAGAAGTTCAGTTTTTTCGGTCTACAAAGCTGCTTGACGGACTTTTAAAGCATCACAGGGAGAAAATTGCACAACTGACCCGTAAAATGGAAGCAAAGCACCAGAAAACTAAAACGCAGCCTTGAAAAATGATGCCGAGGTGAGCGTGCACTCTTAATGTTTGCCAGATTAAGCAGTGTAAAGTGATGAAGATACAACAGGAGCCACGCTGAAATCTAATGGTACTCAAATATATTAGTGTTTGAGCAGACAGGTGAATCTGCAGATTAATGCTCACTGATTAAGATGCTGCAATGCCAGAGTTTGTAACGTCTTCACAGGACATGGGCAGGGTGAAATAGCTTATAAATAATATTTGTTTATTTTAGGTTACGCAGCGACATATAACACACATCTCCATCTACACATTTCCTCTAAAATAAAACCAAAAATTCTCAAATTGTTACAGAGACCAGGCTTTTATTTTGAAAGGAGAGGTCTATATTTTTCTATTCCCTATGTTTTAAAGTATATATGATTATGTTTTATTATGGAGCCTCGTTGTGGTCTGATATTTCCAGAGCTGACAGATGCTCTGCAGACAAACGTGGCCTCGTTGGTAAGCTGTGTGTGACGTGATCTGTTAAATTGGCTGTTAGAGGGACAGTTATGGTGCTTTATTCAGCCATAAAGAGAGGAGATGATCTCAGGGTGAAATGGTTACTGGAAAGTTGTGTGTTTAGTAAGTAAAAGGTAAAAAGTCTCCGTTAATGCAGCGCCTTCTTGTCCTCTCGTACTCTGTGAAAAGCTCGTTAGCAGCTCTGAGTCAGGCTAAGGTCGATTAAAACTGCCTAAAACTGGAGGTCCCAAATCTGGGTCGGCTGTGGAGCTGGAGGCTGAATCAGGCTTTATTTTCATTCGCCAACAAAACACTGAAAACTGAAAATGAAGATACAGTCCTCTGCACATTAGCAGATATTCAATAAATGTATAAATAAACGTGTACACAACAAAGCCATGTCTGCATCTTTTCCACTCAGGAACTGGGAATATGAAGGAAGCATGTGAGCATGACTGTGGGTGAGAAATGTAAAATTAACTTTATCAATGATGGTAAAGTCATTCAAAGACACGTTTAAAAACACAATTTAAATCTAAGAGATGAATTTTGTCATTCTTTTCATTTACATTTAAGCCATCACTTCCCTCAACATGAGATATAGAAACCTCATCTTCATTTTAACTATTAAGGCACCACAGAGACGTCTCACAGTGTGAATACAGACATAAACAAGCTGATGAATAAAACCTGAAGCATGCTGCTGTTTTCTCGCTGCACATCTGAACTGGATTAGCTGCACTGATGTTAAAGCTGCAGCTCGGCGATGCTGCTCATAATATTTGTGTTGGACCAGAGCGCCGCACCATCAATATAAAATACCACCGATCAGAATAAAAACAAATCAAGTTCTTGGCAGAGGCAGCAGCCGACGTTGGGAGACAAACATCCAGCGGTCCAGCCGGGCGACAGCGAACGTCACGTGACTTCAGAGACACGACAGACTGAGGCAACGGGCCGCGTAATTGCTGTATAGTCGTACAATTTATGAAGCTCGGCCGTGCAGCTATAGCGAGCGCAGTGAAACGTTTTCAGGCCTGAGCAAAGAGACACGGTTTGCCCCGAAGCTCCAACGTCTGCAGTCATTTCTGTGATTTTAATTTGGGCTGATTGGACCGTTGCTTACTTCCTGAAAGTGCACACCGCTTGTGAAGTCTAAAGGTAAATTTATAAGAGGCTGTTTGTCTTGCAGAGGATTTCACTCACAACATTATTGTCAAATAACACCAAGAAAAATATGAAACCTCACATATAATAAAGACACAACAGTTTTTGAAGAATAAAGACAAAGCTGGGCGTACCTTTACAAAACTGATTAATGATAAACTTGATGAACTTCATATTCATTTTCTCCCTAAATAAAGTTCTCCACTGTGGAACAAGACCATTTAAATGCCATCACATCAGTCTGCCTCGCTGTTTTACTGTATTTACATTTTAGGGCTGAAACAGACAACCATGGATTTACTGTCCATTTACATTGATTAATACAGCGACACAGAGCTCAGGCTGACTTATCTTGGGATTTGCAAACATTAGTGTCTCTCTAAAATAAGGCCGAGTCATCCAACACGTGAAGTTAAAGTAGACAGACGCTCCTGATGACCATAAACGGGAACGAGATGGTGGAAAGAGCAGCTCCGCTCTGGGTGACCGAGCAGAGACCAACTTTCACTACCCCACAACGTTTAAAGGAAAAAAGAAATATTTTTCACAAAAAAACACCTGGTGAAAGAAATAATTTGCTCTCATTTCTCATTTGTTTATTTATCTATTTGCAACTGTGGCTCTATCTATCTATCTATGAAGAGTAAAAACAAATGTGTCAGTAATATCATCTTTGATTTTCACCATCCACATCTGAATCCATTTAAAAAATGCAAAAACAACTGACAGCTGGTCAAAGCACGAAAAAAAAAAAACACACAGTCTCATTAAATACCGCAAAATAAATACGTACCATAAATCATAAAATCAGCGATCAACAATCAGTGAAATGGCCTCAATTGTTTATCGCGGCTTTGCTGGATCCTGGCATGCTCAATCAATAGCAGCTCGATATCTTATTAAGTTTAATCAGGTGTGTCTGAAAAGATCCAACACCACAGCCAATAATTATGCAGTCGTCCCATTTTGGTTTTTAATGATCGTATTTTATTTTTTCTTGAACTGAATAGAGTCATGTGACTTTTACCTGTTATTTTATCGACATTAAATTATATATTTAGCGTAGTAATGTTTTAGTTTCTGTCCTCGTGTGCCGCTGAGGTTTATGAGCAGTGAGAAACAGCCTTTTAAAAGAAGTCGTGTCTTTTAAGCCGGAGTAAATCCAATTAACTGCCTCCGAATGAATCTATCAGCAATCAAATCTTCTCGATCTGCCAGAGACTGAATTAAACTGATCACGTTAGGACTTCAGCCACTGGCGTATCAATTAATCCTGCAGCAAAGAAAGAGACTCCAGGAACTCGGCATTCTGGGAACGGCGCTCTCACTTTACCTCGATTTCATTTGGAAATGTGAGAACTTGGAGAAGCTTCCCCGGCGAGTGTGAAATTGAGCAGGTAACACGAGCAAAGGCCAGATAACATCTCCAATATTCATTTTACATCAGAGCCTCACTGGTTATCCACCCATGTTACTATACAGAGAGAAAATAATCATTATGGATTAATATGAAGTCTGCTTTCTGCACTGACAGTTCATTTTCTTTTAGTCCTTTTTAAGTCGAGATCGGTGTCCAAACTGTTGAAGAAATGGATTATGGGAAACACTCATTCACTTTCTGGCAGCGTCAGTTGAACAGATCGATGCCACTTTCATGTCTGAAGACTCAACGTGAAGGTACAGACAGTCAGTTAGCTTAGCTTAGCTTGAAAACAGCTATCTTGGCTCTATATATTGACATTATATCTCATTTATTTATACCATATAAACAAGTGTAAAAAGTCCCGGACTACATCACTTCCTGTTCCGCCCCTCGTCAAATAAGCCTCACTCATTCAGTATTTCTTTCATTGGTCTTTCTGGGGAAAAAAGGGGAGCTTGTTCTCATTTTTTAATTTCCATGTGCTCAGATAAATAAATTACTTTCTAAGAAAAGAAAAAAAAAAAAAACAGCTCCCATTAAAAACCTACAAGTTCTTCTTCAACTGTCTCGTGGTGAAGCTCTTGTTTCCCTTCAGCTCCTCATTTCTTGGCTCAAAACGGGTCCCAAGAAAACAGCAGAGACTCCAGGAACTTTCCACCAAGCCCAGAAATGGTCCAACAAAAACAAATTCTTGTTATCAAACTTTGTTTTTGGACTGTGACGTTACAGCCAACAACACCACCAAGCCAACTTCTAGCAGCAGAAAAAGACCAATTCTTTACGTTATGTTGTTTCAGCAGAGACTTTGGGTGAAACCTTTACACGCCTCTGTTATGCAGTTCATTCAAAAGATGCAACACAGCTGGTTTTAGTTAAAGTTCAGTCCAACATTAAATAGTTTTGACATTAGCTGATAATATTACAAACCAATCAGTCCACACAGACCTTCATGTCTCAGCGATGTTTGTGCAGCAGTCAGCTCGTATTGATTCAAACGGTCTAGTCTGCAAGTCTGTGATTGCAAATATTCATAATTAAAAAGCTGAGATTAAAACACCCACTCCTCTCGTTAAAGTAATTTGTGGCTCCCGCTGTTTGGCTCACGTTGGAAAAAAATGATGAACCTGGAGCCAAATATTTTTTACCATCAATGCAGTCGAGCAGATGAGAGACTGACCGGAGCATCAAATAATTTCAGTATTGTTCAGTGCGTAAGACAGAACTTGATTAATGAACTGACTTGCTACTCAGATAGCTTTAATTGAATTAACAGCAACATACACAAACACACATATCTATCTTGTCAAGTCTAAAAAAAACTTCTCCCTGACGACTTACACTTTAACACCTGACCCCATTAAAACTGTTTTAAGCAAAACTGGCTCCTCATTAGGTTTCTTCTTTTCTTCGCGATCAGAGTGTAAATTTAGCATAACAAAAAATTCTTCATGCAATGAAACAGAAAGCATATACTGACGACATAAACACAAACTTATATACCGACGATACTGTATTATTCACTGCTGAATACTACCACGCATGTGATGTGACGTGTGATCTGCATGAGAGGTTTTCAAAGTCTGACAAACAAAGGCTTTATATTCTGTGCTGTGTGTTAAACACCAATAAGAAGACAAGAGGAGACACAAATGTGCACAAAATTAAAATGTCTACAGGGGAGACCCAACACTTAAAACAAGTTATTAACAAAAAAGGAGCCTAGCTAGTAAGTTTTATTGAGGTTCGCACTCTGTACAGCTGCTGGTTAAAATCAACTGCTCATGCAAGTGGATCATTTTGATATTAACTCTTAAACTGTTATGCTCAACGTTCGCTCCTTCAATTTAGATGGATATTCAAGACTCAAAAGTTCTGACAGTCTGGATGAGATGTTGGCAAAACAGAAACTTAAGAAGCTGAACTCTCCAATCAGTATAATTAGTGATCAAATTGATTTCCAGGCTTCAACTGGTGCTGCTGGATCAGGAAGGGACACCTGAAACTGATGAAGAGAGCGATGTAGGAGAGGAAGTGGGAGAGCCAGCGAGGGATTAACAACCAACTAAGCCGAGGGAACGTCAAAAAGTGACGCAATGGAGTCGTATTCTGTGGAAAACACTGATGCTGCATCAAAAAATACCTTTACAAGCCCAGTTTATTGGAGTGAATGTGACTGTGGCCTATCCAAGTGTAAGTCACCTGAGATAAAAACTTACAAACCAAAGCGTATTGTCAGCTAAATGTCTGCCGATGTAAGTTAAATGTCAGCAAAATGTCTGAAAATGTTAATGCACAATACAGGTCAGGGAAAACGGAGAAGAATGGGATAAAGGGGAAGCTTGCGGCGGAGACGGAGGGATTTCTTCACATAAAAGTCATATTTCATTTTG
>JBAJHX010000062.1:1063366-1078485 GCA_037176925.1 Amniataba percoides | reverse complement strand
TCGTATCTTGTTTATTTACGCTCCGCTAGGCGTGTGTTCAAGATTAAAGAGGTTAAAGTCAGGACAGAGGAACGAACGGATGGCAGGATTTAGAAGATGTTTGATCGTCATAATGCTGCTTATGTTGATTTGTATTAAGAGGATCTGTAACCCACACAGCTCAAAGTCACACAGGCTGGAAGACAAACGGACAGCAGTCGGATTATTGAAAAAGATGAAAAATTTAAACTAAATTGTGGAGGATTGACTCACTGCGCCCACAGCAGACAGACAACAGAGCTCCCGTCAGATGGGAATCCCCGAGACCGAGGCTGAACTCTTCTCATGTGACTAATCTTTCTTTGTGGTGGGTGTTCAAGTCTAAAAACAAAAGGCCTGGACATCCCAGACTATTTAAAGCACACGGAGCAGGTTTCTGCTTTCCAGCTCAGATCACAAGTGTGAAGTTAATATTTATTTCTGTGAGGTGTAAACTCACCTTTTCCCATTATTATGGGTAAGACACAAAGGTGAATGAATCAACTTAAAGCATCTCTGTGAGGTTTTTAACAAAAGTTAATTCAATCCTGTTGCCTCTCTATGAGCAATAAAAGCAAACAGACAGCAGGTTGTCTGTTTTTATTAGTTTCTAACGTTTCTTCTTCACTCCACAGGTCCGTCTCCAGAGCTTTCGCCCGCTCTCCTCCCGGTGAAGTCGTCTCTTTGCAGCATCGGGAACATGTGAGCTAACGTCAGAGGAGACACTTCGACCACAGGGGGCGCCAAAACCGACATGAAAAGATCCACTGAGCTGCTTTAACGTGATTATGAAAACTTTTTGTTTGTCAGAAACTGTTTTCTTCATCAGCTGCTGTGTTTAGTTAATATGGAAGAAAAAGAGACTACTGACAGATAATAAGAGACCTACATACATATAAAGCAAGCCTTATTATGCAATAAAGTGATGGTATATAATATTTGACATGCAGGAGCGCAACAGCTGCTCCGATACAAATCATATTCAGCTGAACACGTCCACCTCATTTCAGACTAAACGGATATAAACATAGATCTCCACACAAGTTCATGTCTGTTTACTGTTGTTCAGGCTCTGAAACAAGCATCTCAGATTATTTTCTGTAAAACTCAAGTTCATTTTTAAAGCTTCACACTGTTTTACAGGAGTCACATTTCTGAATTTCTGCATAAAAGGAGGAGCAGAAAGAAATGAACCACACAATGATGTGACAGAAACAGCATCAGTTTTAGTTTTAAATCTGAACTAAAGGAAAAAAAAGTGTAGTAAAAACATTGAGGTGTATTCAGGTAAGACTGAACACATTTCCAGATATTCAGTGGTAAAAGAAGTCTGAAAACACGTACTGTCCTTTCAGTACAGACTGTGTACGCGGCCGTGTGGATGTTGAGTATTAAAGAAAGGTCAGTCAGGCTGCAGGAGGACGTTCAAAATGTCAACAGCTGCTCCAAAAGAGCAAACGTTCACCAGATGATTTTAAAAATCGAAGATGCACCACAACTTGACCGACTGGTTTTCAAAGCCCCCCAAAAAATTCATGTCATGTTAAATATAAAACTACACAAAGTACTGAAGGAGAAAACAAACATGCTCAACAGGTGACCCTGAACGCAGCACGGAGCTTCGAAATGAATCTACAAATATCCACAGACAGTGAACACATCACACCTGAATCTGCTCCTCTCATTTCGATGACGAAGGCAGCGACGCACGTTCACAGTCAGCAGACGCAGAACGACAACAGAGCGTGATGACAGTGACGTTTTTGATTAGGAGCGGCGTAATTTACGAGCCTGCCCGTCACAGTTTATGTTTACAACCCTGCCTGCACTTTTTACAGCGAGCACTTTTATGACAGTGAAGACTTTTCATAAACAGCGACAGTGATCAATGACAGCAGCACGGAGCAGAGCGCAGGTTCAAAGTCACAAACACCCCTAAATATGTGAGCACACACATAACAAACAGAGGACCTTAAACGCCTCACAAACACACAAGCAGTGACAGTGAATGCATCACTGCTCTTTTCTTTCTAAATCCTCTTCTGATGAAATCCTATAATTAGCCAAAGCTGTGACAGTGAATGCAGCACCTGCACACTGACTACATATGCCCCCCCCCCACCCCACCAGTGTGCATATGTGCACGTACTGTTAAATGATTTATACGTCATATGTTGGAATAAAAATAAAACACTTCTTTATTTTCACTTCAGTAGCTTTAACAACACAACTTTACCTTGTAATGGAGTATTTTATTAGCAGGTTATTTCTATTTTTACTAAAGTGTGTGAGTATTCAGGTGACACAGACTTTACAAACAGACAGTGAACGCAGCACTGCACTGTATTTTTTTTTTTTTTTTAAATCCTCTTCTAATTAAATCCTATAATTAGCCACAGCTGTGACACTGAACGCAACACTTGCACATTGACTGACTGTGAGGGGTTATTCTTCAACACACACACACACACACCAAAGCTTATGTGACCCCCCCAAACATGAGTGTACATACCTGCATGTACTCTACATTAATACTTTTGTACTTTTACTTCAGTAACATTTAGAAAACAGGACTTGTAATGGAGTATCTTTAGAGCAAAGTACTTCCACTTTTACAAAAGTGAGCAAGTGACACAAACAACAGAAGACCTTAAACGCCTCACAACCCCCCCAGCAGTGACAGCGAACGCATCACTGTTTTCTTTCTAAATCCTCTTCTAATGAAATCCTATAATTAGCCAAAGCTGTGACAGTGAATGCAGCACTTGCCCCCCCCCTTAGAGACACAAGTACGTGCCAAAACTAAAGAAAATAAAAATACTTCTCCACTTTTACTTCAGTAACTTTTACTTGTAGGATACAAGTTTTACTGGTAATGGAGTATTTTTAGAGCAGAGTACTTCTATTTTTACTTAAGTATGTGAGTGCTCAGGTGACACAGAAATAGGACTTTGAACGCCTCACAGACACAAACAGGCAGTGACAGTGAACGCATCACTGCCTGTTTCTTTAATCCCCTTTATATAATTAGCCAAAGCTGTGACCGTGAACGCAACACCTGAACATTGACTGACTGTGTGAGGTTATTTCTCTCTCACACACACACACACACACACACACACACACACACACACACACTTACCTGCTGGCATTGTTGCTGCTGATGGACTTCCTCGCTGTGTGTGTGTGTGTGTGTGTGTGTGTGTGTGTGTTAGTTAGCCTCCATGCAGCTTCTTCTTCACCTCGTCCGACTGAAGCTTCCGCGACATGAAGTCACCTGTTCACCTGTCACACACACACACACACACACACACACACACACACACACACAGTATGAGCAGACAGATTTGCAGACCCCCCCTCTGTCGAAGCACACACACACACACAAACACACACACACACGGTGCAGAGCTGCAGAGAGCCGCATCACCTGACACACACACACACACACTCGGACACACACTCTCACACACACAGGTGTCGGGGGGGTGAACGTACCTGCAGGTAAACAGCAGCAGACGGACTCGTTCCCACACCGCTTCCTGCTTTACGGTCACACACACACACAACGCGGAAGTGCTCAGCAGCCCCGCCCCCCTCCACGAGGAGCCGCAGAGCTGAGCCTGCTGCAGCGACACACACACACACACACACACACACACACACACTCTGTGTTGAGAGAAAGTGAAGACCTGATCAGACTTTAATTTAAAAGCATACATAATAATATAATAATTATAAATAGCTTCATCCTTTAAAAATAAATTTAAGTGTTAATACATAAACTTAAAAAATCATATTATAAGAATAAATACACACAAGTAAACAATTTGAATGATCACAATTATAACAATTATAAGTATAAATACATGTAAGTAAAAAATAAATATAAGTACTAATAGATACATGTATTGATACGTACAAGTAAAAACAAAACAATTATAAGTACAAACAGATATGAAGTAAAACAAACACCAATTAAAAGTATATAAAATAAAATAAACAGAGAAACTGTATAAAAACTCAAAATTATCAGGACGGCAGTGCAGCAGTTTGATTAAGTGACGATATGATATGATCTATAAATAACTTTAAAACATGTCAAAGAAGAAAAAATAGTCGTTCTTATAAAATATATTTAGTTTTATTTGTTGAACCAGCATTATTATTTTTGTAAAATCATAAAATCAACACAGATCACAATCAAATTGTCCAAATGATTTGGTTCATTCAGACTATAAAAACAGACTCAAAGTAGGTGAAGTTTGTGACGGTGGGTGTCCACATACTTTTGGCCACTTCGTCAGTCGTCTTCCTGCCTCCTGATTGGTCTGCAGCCGTCCGTGTTTCTCTTCTGTAGTCCAGCAGGTTAAATCTGCACACATTCACCACGTTTTTAATCCCGCGAAGAGCCGTCGAACGTGTCACACATTCAGGTGATTATGTAAACGAACGAAACAGCCACTGATGACGGCACGTGAGAAAACGTTTAAGAGCACCAACGAGACCAAATAATAATAATAATAATAATCCAGGAGTTACCTATGAGGCTCAGCTGATGTGTAAATGTGTGTGAAAGTGTGCCGGTTGTGCTTTTTAAGCTCTTAAGGACCTTTGGCGGCCGTCCGATTGGACTCAGAGGTGATTAAAGGCTTTGGCAGATGGCGATCGAGCGTCTGTTAAAGTCGATGACAGACGGCAGCACCTCTGACTGAGAATGAAAAGTAAAAAATAAATAAAAAGATCCTTTTTGTGTAATTACTCTAATGCGTCCACATGTTCAAATCAGCAGATTTAACGTCAGACAGCAGCGAGCGGCTTTTTTTTTTAGCAGCGCTGATGATGATGATGTTAAAGGAAGCGTAGAAAGATTTAATTCAAACCAACAAGATATCAGAGGGAAAGATTTAATGAGCAGTTTATCTTTTATAACATTTCGCGAGAGTAAAGTCGCTAAATTGAATTTTCCTGCAGCAACCTGGCAAAGCTGATAAAAGTGAAGCTAGCTGAGGCGATGAAGACTTTAACGTAAAGCGATGACACGACGTTAAGCAGACAGATCAGAATATTTACACGACTTTTTACGTCTTTGCACTTCCTGAAGAGCTTCATCAAAAGTTTAACTGTGTTTATCTGTGTATGTTATTTAATATTTAATGTTTTTATATCATACTTCAGCGGTTTACTCTCTCTATGACGTCTTAATGTTTTTGTTATTTGAACTTACACCTACAATTTGCCAACTTTAACTCGTTAATAGTATTAATACAGATTTTAGCACGATGATACGTCACTGATTATAAAATATTAACCACACTTTAGTGCTTTGTGCACTTCTGCTTACACCGAATTGCATTTCACTTCTCAAACTGACAGCAAATTCGTGAAGTGTTCCTCATTTTCTGCACCTTGTAAATACGAGAGCAGTTCCTCATTCGACTGTGCATATTTTTAGTTGTATATTTTATTTAGTTGCATTATTTTTTTTATTTTAGGTTTTAAGTTTATTATTTATTTTAGGTTTAGTTTATCTGTTTTTAGAGGTGTGTTTTTTCTTTTTTTGAGCATGATTTAAGGGAGGCAGAGACTCATTACTTCATGTGGTTGTTTTGCACATGAAGATAAAAATCTTTGGGACAGTTTATAAGAGAGAGAAAATAAAGAGAGAAATCTTTTACTGTGACGTGCAGCATTTTACTGTCAGTAAAAACCTCCATGCACAGTTTGAATTAACACCTCTGCTGCACAGTCACACACACACACACACACACACACACACAGTGGATTTATGTGTTTACCTGTGAAACATCCTCCACATGAAAAGGAATAGAAGCCTGTGTGCTTTATAGCAAACACACACACACAAGATCAAATCAATTTGTGTCTCACTTTCTACATTTCTCTCCACACACACACACACACACACACACACACTTTCACACACTCCTCTCTGCAGTGCCCAGAGGTGGAGGTGAAAAGTGCTGTCGAAAGCCTCAGTTTGCACTTCAAAGGGCGGCGTGGGTGGAAGACAGACGCCCGCGGCGAGCTGCAGCCGAGTCGTGAAAGCAGCGACTGTCAAAGTTTGACCTCCGGCGAAACGTCTGACAAACCGCAGATCGACTCTTCTGGATCTTTGACGTCCAGCCCGGAGGAAGCCGGCGCTTTTTGTGAACACGTCGACGGTCCTGAGTTACAGTCGGTGTCGTCTAATGCAGCAGAGACGCCCGAGAGAGCTGCTTGAAAACTTTGAGTGCAGTTTCCAAATTTAGTTTAGAGAGTAAATGCTGCAGTCGAAGGGTTTCCTCAGAAAGAACCAGAATCAGCTTTACTGATCAGATATCTGAACACATACCAGGAATCTCTGGTTTTTACATGCACAGAAAAACAAAGACAACATCTCAACATAAAGAAAACGTCGGGTCGGTATTCTGTCTGAGTGACGAGATCTGTAAGCGATCAGAAGGGAGTCTTGAGTTTTTCCCCGTCTGAAGTGAGGATGAGATGGTGATCGTATTACGTTCGGTTACATAAATAAAATTGATCGATTGATTTGACTACTCTACAGAAAGGGGCTGCATATCATCGACTTTGGGGAAATCTTTTTCTGAAACCATGAGCAATCATTTTAGATTTTGAAGGAAGCTGTGGTGAGTGTTGCTGCAGGATTTAAAGATGTGGGTCTCTCCTGTATCTGATGCCGGTTTGTAAGTCCTCCTTCCTCCAGACTGTTGGGCGGTTCCTCATCTGAAGGTTTGTTCGGAGGCGTCACACGTGACGGAAACGTTTCGTCCAAACCTGCCCGGACAAACCTGCAGTTCAGCTCTACGAATGACCAACCCTGGTTTCTCGTCTTTCAGGAGCGTCGCTGCGCCCGACTGTGATGAACGAGAGGAGACAGAGAGTGTGAGCGACAGCAGGGAGGGGCTTCAGATCACAGATTAAAACAAACATCCACGAACCCGTAATATTGCATGACTAAGAACATTTACATCCACCTTAAATTCACTTCCATTATTGATAAATCTGCCCATTGTTTTTCTAATTAATCAAAAACACAACAAATATGTGTAAAAAAACAACATCATAGTCTGACTCAACCAAAAAAAAAGTTTTACAATAAATTCTGTCAATTAAAAACAGCAGAACATCTAGAACAATATTTGGTTTTATCAGCTAATTACCAAAACAGATTTGATCATTTTATTTATTTTTTTTATTTTTGGCCACTAAAAAGGCAGAAAATAATCACAAATATGAGCTATGAGCAACTATGTAGCTCACGTATCAGCAAACACGACTGTCACGTTTAAGTTGTGTGTTTAAACCTGAAATATGCACCATTTCACCTCTGAAAGATTAGAACAGTAAACTTAACTAAAGACAGAAAAACAGACTCTTTTCTGTCTAAACTTTTACCTCTTTATGTTTATTGTGTTTTGCAAAAGGATGTAAAGTCTGCCGAGCTTTGACCGCCGACACTTAGCAAGAAGTTTCAGCAGTTAAAACTGAATGACGGCGAAGCAAAGCGGCGTTCAGGCTGTCGCTTCGCTCCGTCAGATGAGAAAGGTGTCGCAGCGTCTGTCTCTCTGCTCGCTCTTTGTCAGCGGGACAAGAATAGCAGCGTTCAGATCAGCGGGAGCTTCGGAGGAACGAACGCCGAGAGAAAGCGCAGAAAGACTCTGTGAGATCAGAGCTTCAGAAAACGACAGGAAACGACGGAGGATTCAGAGAAAGCACTGCGAAAATGATCAGAAGCTGCAGTGACTGATGGATGATTTTAGCAGCTCATCATCAGATCTAATGTTAGTTAGTTAGTTCCTCTTTAAGTTAAAACATTTCCGCCTCGGTACGATCATCAGATCTCCAAATCGTTTCCCATACATCTTCTATTAAGATAAAGCTTTATTAATGTCACCTCAAATATGAGAATAAGAACAAAAAATAGATTTAAGATATAAAATAAAAAATGTAGATGCTAAAAATGTAAGTATCCTCCATATATGCACATCGTTTGTTCATGTTGAGGATCTTTGCAGCACGAAAGGCCTCGATGCTCTTCACAGCAGCAACTCGACTCAACAAGAAGCCATCAAATTCCTCCGATTACCTTCAGTGCCCCTTTTTTTATCCTTTGCCTCATTTTCAAGTAATCATTCTTATAATACACGTCCATCGAGTGGCCTTTTGAGGACCAGCGAAGGAGGAAAGTGGAAGCGAGAAGACGTCTCTGCAGCAGAGACTCATTTCTGTCTCTTCATGGGATTTTACGCATCAACAGACCAACACCAACATAGACGTCTTATTTTTAATGTTGTATTTCATTACTTTAGTTTTTATTTTTGTGTTGTCTTGTGTCTTTTACGACGTGGTTTGCTTTCTAAATATTTTGAGGACTGTTTTAAGGAGCTTTCTTGTCTTAAAATCTTGAATTTCATTTAATTTACAAAAACAACGATCCAAAAAAACAGATGGTCTGCAGGTGAAATAGCTTTGCTTGATGACTAAATGTCTGATATTACTAAAAATGGTATAAATAAGGAGCTTTTAATCACCTTTTTTCTTATGGTCAGTAATCTGAAGCACCATTAGAGACCTCAAGTGTTTTTACAGGAAACATTTCACCGTTTCACCTTTTTCTTGTTCTTGTTATTTTTAATGGGGAGAAACGTTCAAATTCAAAAACATCAGCTGTCGTCAGTCTGTGTGAGTTGCGGCTTTCAGAAAAGCGTCGTTAGACTTTTTCTCCCAGACGGCTTTGACAGCTCGGGGTGACGAGCCGATCGGTGACATCAGAGGCGATGAGCCGAGGAGTCCCACGGCACCGAGCGAGACACGAAACCGGCGCCAATCAATGTGTCTGCGAGTCGCTGCAACTCTGAAAACGATGAGTCACCCTCCACAGAGGGAGGAGATGAAGGCCTGAGGGGGCGCGGGGGGGCGAGGACAGCATGGAGGAGCGTGACGGTCCTGAAGCAGACAGGTGGAGGAACGACGGGGGTTCGATCACCTGCAGACACGCACAGATGGGCCGAGTTTTAATGACTTTCCTCACTTTAATCACTCAGTCTGCTCTCTAACATGTGGATTGTGCTTAACTTGTCTTTACTCTTGTTTTTTACTCTGCTTTTCCATTTCCCATCAGCTCAAAGAGGGTAAACGTCACAAATGACAGCTAAAAAGACGAAAAAAGGCTTCTGTAAAATTTGCAGATATAAATGATGCCAGCTTACAAAAATAAAAGTAACTGTAATCTTCCTTGTCGCAATCATAAACATCAAAAATAACGACTGCTGTTTGCAGATTTTTTTTTTACAGGAGAGACGATCAAAGAAAAGCAAAAACGTCTTCAGTGACGCTTCTCGACATACTTGTAGTTATAATCTGTGTTTTCTTCCAGCCGATGAAGCTCTGCTGACGTTGCTGAGCGTCTCGGTGAAACCAGCAGCTGACTGATAAAACTAACCAGCAAGATATCAGAGCTTTTTAAAACGACTTCATTGAGAAGCATCAGTTCTCACGTTTGCTGTTTTGGCCGTTTGCAGACTGAACAGACGTCTCCTTTGAAACTGCTGCAAGCTACGATTCAGGCTGATGCAAATTCAAATAAAACCAAACTTATCTACAACTATCTGTTGATGTTTTGGTGAAATCTGGCATTGTTTTAGTGTCAGATACAAATCTGAGTGTTGTTTTTAGCAAAGAATTGAAGAAATCGTGGAAGCAGAGCCGTCTGAACGTGAGTATGTATAGTTTAGTTTTATATCAGTCATAAAAAAAGAACCCTGGGATTGTGAAAAGAAAAGTATTTCAACTAAAGAAATCAGATCTGCTGTTTCTTTTTGGCTTTCTTTATGGTGAGAACAACATCCTGAGATCGTCTGAAATCTGTTATTTTTCTGTATCCGTTAGATTTCAAAAGAGAAGATGTGACATTTGATCTTCAGGCCGAACAATCAGGAGGATCAGAGGACTGTGGATTAATCACCACTAACAGCTGACACCGGCTGATGTGATGGAGGCGTTTGGAAATGATGAGGCAGATAAAAACAGGCCTACAGTAACCACGTTTCCCACCTTAGAGGGCAGAGTTGAGCCGCTGTCCTGCTGCGAGAAGCTGCTCTCAGCCACGTCGCTCTTCTCTCACCGAGGAGCCTCTGCTGGGGATTCGACTCAAAATGGGACATGAAGGGCAGATTTTAGAGGAGAAAAGGGAGGAAACCTGCCACGAAAAACAGTGACGGGAAGAGGAGTCAATAATATTTTTAATTCACTGACTTCAGGTCTTTATAAAACATTTAAATGAAGATGTTTGCAGGATTTACTTCTCAGTGTAAACACACAATTATTATTCGATTAATTCACCTCATCTCTGCATCTTGATGTTTCACAATTAAAAATCAGTCCAAAAAAAAAGTATCGTCTTTTGATTTTAACAAAAATAAAAGGCAAAATACTTTGTTTTAACCCGAAAACTCCAACTCCCATGATGCTTTGTAAGTACGTCTGTGGCTAACATGCGATTTCCAAACAAGGTGTGGTGGTAAACATGAACACGGTGTGAGAAAGATGATTTTACTCTCTGGATGTGGCAGAATCGTGTATTTCAAAGTCTCTGGGTCACTTTTATTGCAGTTTGAACAGAAATCAATTCTCATGTTCTCCCAGAAACCGGATGCTGCAGAGTTGTGAGTGTGAAAAGTGAACAAAGCCAGAAAGTCTTGTGCCGGCTGTGTCGTAATGATGTGCTGCTGAATGTGCCGACATTATGAGAGCGATGCAGGAAGTCTGACAGGCCGTCGATACCACCGACTCTCCAAAGACGCCGCCTCTGCTCTCTTTACGCGCCTCATGTGGATTTTAGGCTGTTTTTTCCAGACGTGTCGGGGTCGGGGGGAAACAAAAATCGATGCTGTATTTTTTTCTCCCCCCGTTCTTTTGAATTCTTCGTCAGCACGTCCGTTTTCTTATTCGTGTCGTATCGGCAGCAGCCGGCGCTGAGGAGCACTTTGATTTCTCATCCCTGAGCTAGTTGACATTTATTTCACAAACACTTGACATTTGGAAATGGGCTCCCTGTGTGAGCGCTGTGTGTGCACGCCTGTAACCCCCTGTCCTCACACACACACACACACACACAGGCCTGGGCCTTTGTACGCAGCAGCTGGACGGTCAGACTGTCTGCTGGCTTTCAGAAAGAGTCTGAACCGAAGTCGAGATCTCAAAGTGCAAACTGTCAGTCTGCCGATAAATCAATACATTCTGATCAATTCCAACAGAGACGGTGACAAAGAAAATCAATATTTGTTTTCAAGTTAAACTGTCAAGTTGTACTGTGCATATCTGCTCTTCTTTAAGAATACAAACTCAAACCAAAAGGGAGAAATGTGTGTTTTCTATTGTTTCATTTAATGGTCTAATTTTACATTAATTTGACAGTCTGTGTGTTATTACATTACAGACAGACAGACAGCCACACTGCAGACACACTAAAGTCTCCCGCTCATCTCACTTACAGACAAAAGAAGAAAGTGCAGCGATCATCATCAGACGGTTCGTTAAGCAGCAGGTAAACAAGTCTGCAAAAACATTCAAATATTCAGCTATTCAAGAGATATTTGATTTTTTCCACATTTTGACTTGTCGCTTTTAACAGGCCAAGCCTTCTTCTGTGAGGCATTGTGGGTAATGTAGTAGCAGGAGAGGTTTCTTACGTGCAGAGAAAGTACCTGTATGAGCAGCAGACGCCGTGAAGCTCCGCCTCTTTCAGCTGTTCAGTCCCAGCAGCCTGCAGAAAGAGTCCAAATCAGGTTGTAAAGGTTCAAGACTCAACAATTTATTATCGTGAACAACAACAATCACATCGAGCAATTGCTGACAATTAAAATAAATAAAATCGCTGCTCAAAAATATTTAGAGAGACAATCCACACAAGCAGATTCTCGGTCGTCTCAGTTTCACATTTCTCTTCAGTCTTTATTTTTCTCCTTTACTGTGTCCAAACTACAAGAACATTAAAGCTTAAAAAAGCTGCGGTGGTTTGATTTCTTTTGTCTCTTGCAGCTGCTCTGACATCTCGTCGTGGTTTTAAAATGGAAACACGGCAACACGTTTTACGTGGAAGCAGCATCAAACTCCAGAAAACTGATCTGATAATCGATTATAGACTTTACTGATCGATCAGGAATCATTCGACAAAACATCCAAATGCATCAGAAAGTCTGATACAGGCACATTTTTACTTTAAGGACCTGAAAAATTCATATAAACATAAAAGTTCACATGTGAAATATGTACGTATTTAAGTGCGATATTTTTAGTAGAGTAGTGTAGAGTAAGTAGTAGATGTAAGTAGATGTTAATCAGCTGTGTGTGTGTGTGTGTGTGTGTGTTTCACTGATGCACGTCGACCTTCATCTGTCTTCCTCCTGCTGCAGCGTTTTGGACAGCTCTGAAATGAAAACCGTGAAAAGTCAAACTCAGCAGAGAATTAAATTTGATCAAACAATGACTCACCTTCTGCGCCGCTCAACAGCCCAACATGTCCTCTCTCACTTTTTTAATGACACTTTTTATTGTCTTCCTGCCCGGTGGAAGCAGGAGGGATGAAAGCAGAAAACCTGCAGGTTCAAACCCTCACACAGCGTCCGTAAAGTCAAAGTGCCCTTCGACGAGACTTTAGAGGATCAAACTGATGCTGCAGATGCACCGACATCGACCCGTCAATGTTTGTGTGCCTTAATGCAGGAAAGAAAAGGAGAAATGTCATTTTTTAAAATCTTTTTTAATCTCGGTAAATCTGCATACTTGGTTTTGTGCTGATAGGTGGACTTGTTGTTTTCTGAATGTTATTTCTGTGCTGTCCATTGATTCAGTTTCAGGATTAAACAGAAACAGGATTAAAAACCTGGCTGCTCACCTCAGCAGCAAAACCTGCACCTGATTAAAATGACTCTTCCTAAACTATGAAATACTTTAATGAATTATAATAACAAAATCAATGTGAAAATCTCTCCTCAGGTTCATGATTTACTTTCAGCAGACAGCGTTACTGTTTCTGTTCGCTCTCATCGCTCCCAAAATAACAGAAACTAAGCTGGAAAAACCCTCTGAAGGGTACCTGTTCAGCAGCAATGAACAGCGAGACTCCTTCGAGAGCATCTGGTGAAACTAAAGAGTCAAACACTTCCCTCAGGAGGAGGTGGAGACCAAACATGGAGCAAATATAGAGACAATGCTGGACTCATCAGGTGACACACACGACTCAAAGCGAATGTCTGGATGTGGAAATAAGCAGCTGTTCACCGTACGATGAACACAGGTAAAAAAGAAAGAGAAGGAATCAGGCAGCTGCACCTGAGCAGGTTTAATCATCCCGATAAGAAACAAGAGGAAGTATGTTTCCCTTCTGCACATTTCACTCACATTCATTTAATAAAAAACAACAGATTGCACTTTCCGGAGGGATTGCTCATCTCTCCGAGTGTTTGTGATGAAAAGACGCTGGCTGGTGAAGTGATAATAAACCGAACCAGAAATAGATGCTGAAGTCGCGCATCGAAGGCGGAGGAGGAGTTAACACATGGAGAGGTGTTAGCCTGTTAGCACGTTCAGGGTTAACCTCACAGGGCCCCGAGCCAATCGGGAAACCGGATTTTGACACCTGAGCTGGGTGTTAAGCGTCTGTTTTTTCAAAATAAGACGCGCGTAGGTATGTGCTGTGAGCTTAAAGATATAAAATATCAAATGACTGAGATACACAGATATAAAGATTATTTTAATGAACAAACTCTATCAAACTATATTATTATTATTAGATTATATTTAGTAATCAGCAGCTGGAAGAGGACACTCTTATATTAACCTATAAGTCCGTTATTTGCTGATTACATACTGACAGGTGACAGATTAAAGTAAAACTCATGAAGCTTCAGGTGTGTGATCAACGATTACGAGGTTTCAGGATCTGTTTATTTTTTTTATTTTTCCACATCAAACTGGGGGAAAAAAATGATTTCTGGTATTTTCTTCTCTGAAGATGCGTTTCACCGTCGAGCGTTCTCTGAGAGGAAACGGCCGGCTTGAACGTTATTGGATTTCAGGTGGAAGGGGCTCAGGAAAAAAGCATAGCGGCGCTTCGAGTGCTGTGTAGTCTGCGCTCCTGAAAGCTCGGGGAGTTTGATAAATTGCATTTGAAGTGATGCCTGCATTAATGAGATCAGACGTCCTGTAAGTCGATAGCAGAGAGGTGAAGAGTCCCCGGGAAAGCTGGTGAGAGTGAAGGATGAAGCTTCATCCAGGTCTCACACAAGTGAAGGAAACAAGCTTTTATATGAGCTCGTTATACTGACAGAAAAGAAGGTGACTGATAAGCAGGTCAGACCTCTTCTTTTGTAAGAGCTGAACTGTACAACGTGTGCAGGCTGACAGATGGTGTGTTTGATCGAAAACTAAAAATGATATGAAGAGGAGCAGGATGACATAATATTTCACATGAACGAGTTGTTAAGTGATTGGTTTATTTCAAAATTACTTTAAGAAGAAAGTTTCTGAATCAAAAGATGTAAACGTGTCAGTAAAAATAAATAAATCTGTGACATTCAGGAGACGATGCCAGTGTTTGGATGCTGTTTCAGCATCAGCTGATCTCTGAGATCTGAAGTAACACAGCAGAAACAAAACTCAAAATGAAGCAGGTGAAAAAAGGAAAGTGATGCATGAGACTGTTTTAATTGAACTCTCACAATAACATCACCACTTCCAATGCATTGCACTGTATATTGTATGATCTATTGGATATTTTCTTAGTTGTAAAATGAATCTTTAATGTATTTTCTTTGTTTGAGTGTTTCTATCCTGCTCATATTTTTTATCATTGTTTGTGTTTGTGTTTCATTGACAATGATTGCAAGATGTTAATTGTTGACAATAAATTCTTGAACCTTGAATCAACTAATGAATGAAGACTGACAGGAAAAACATCTTCTGAGTTGCTGTATCGATGGAAAGTCTGATTTCCAGAGTTCGTCCTCTGGTTCCTGTTACTGCTCAGTAAAAACTTTCGCTCACTTTAACAAAGACAGAGGCTTCGTGGGTGAGTCTCT
>JBAJHX010000062.1:1044709-1057916 GCA_037176925.1 Amniataba percoides | reverse complement strand
GAGCACATTTCACTTCAGTAAAAGCTGAACGAGCATCATTTTCTTCTTTCCTCCTGCACGAGCTGAATAAACTCTGCAGAAACAGGTCAGAATAAAACTATAAAACTCATTTTGATACGAAGGTCTCAAACGTTAATGTGTAATCTGTGTGCAGGAATATGAGCCTCTGACTGCCTCACACACTCATGAATCCCTCGTTTCAGCAGCTCGCCGGTTTGGGCAGCAGTTAGTTCGTTGATTGCACTTTGTGACGTTTGCTGGAAAGGAAAAAGGGGAGGAGGGGGGGGCATAAATGGCTCGGAGGACCCTTTGAAAAGCGAACATATGCCGTCTTTTGAAGATGAGAAGCCGTTTTGTGGCACATGCACACCATTAGCTCGGCACAATGGAGAGCCCTCAAGGCCGAGTGCTCGTCCCGGACGTGGAGAACGAGACGGAGGAGCGGCGCTGCGAAGGCACGAATGAGACGTTACGGTCTGTTTGTCCTTGAGCTGCTCCACAACAGGCAGCCGTACAGATCACATACGGACGCTGCTTCAAGGACCACACTGCTGCTTTTTTACGTAACACACCACTAACTGCAAATCAAAGACACTTTACATCATGACTGAGCAGCGTTCAAGAGCAGAGGTTGATCTAAGAGGATTCGATTATTACACAGAAGTATCTGATCTCTGTTTGGTCGTCATGTCCAAAAGTTCCTGAACACTCTTTCTGTGAGTTTTTCAGATTTCTGTCTGATTATCACAGCAGGGGAAACTTGTTTGAGATCAATGATCCACATTTTTATTTCTCGTTAAGTCCTGGTGGTGCGTTCAAAGACGCGACCACGTCAGAGGACACGTCTTCCTCCGTGATTCATGCGTGAATCGTAAACCGAGAAGACAAATAATAAAGGAGAGGACACAGAGGAAAGATAATGTGGTCACTTTGTGCATTAATCAAAATCAGCGTCTGACCCCAGATCTCTTATTCTGAAGCGTCCTTCAACACACATTTAACTTAAAAAGCTGCTTGATGTGACGATACTCCCACAGTACAGTTATAAATACTCTGATCGCTGCCTTTCTTTACATATAAATAACTAGAAATAGCTCACGTTACCACAACAAGCTCTGTTTCTGAATCGTGTTATTTTCAAAGCGAGCGTCTTATCCTGGTTTGTCTGAATGAGAATCTCGCGGCCCGGGCGCGACTCGCCGCCGCTCCGATAACTCGACTGCAGACGGACGCGGCTGTTTTGACACCTCGTGACTTCCCTCCTCCCTCCGCGGGCTGCAGGGAGGCTAATTATGAAAGTGGCGCCGTTTATAGCAGGTGGAAGCATTTTACACGTTTAAATCACACTTCTGCTGGCAGGCTTTTCTGAGGTGTTGATAATTAACCAGACGTCTCCTTTCCAAGTCTGACGGAAAGACAAAACATGATTGAGCAAAAAATAGCAAATATTTTCTGGCAAGACTTTTGTGAAAATGTGAGATCATGCTGCTTTTTCTCTGTTTCAACATGATTATTTATTCGGGGTAAAATGTTTGGAGCGATCTTTCTCTTCAAACATCTGCCTCCACGCGGCCTTAAACTAAAGCATTAAGATCTGTTTCGCTTCAAATCAAGCCTCTTTGTCGAGCAGCAGTGTGTCTGCTGGAGGAAGCGACATCTCACTCCTGTTTTTCATGCTCGTCTCCAACGAGGAGATCAGCGTAACGGCTGCTTTGACCTTTGACCTCTGCACTGTTGGGCGTTTATAATGCCGCTAATCTGTCTGCGGGCTCCACAAAGAGGAAATAACACACAACAAGAGGAGCAGATTGTCTCCCCTTCTTCTATTTATAAAGACAGTCACACATCTCATGACACACACACACACACACACACACACACACACACACAGGTCCTGGATCAGCGTTATCACATCTGGCCTAAATCCCGTCCATATTTTTTCTAAGTTAGTGTGAGAATGAATGAGAAGACGATTAGTGAGCGTAAGCCACTGTGTGTGTGTGTGTGTTGTATGCATGCCTGTGTTGTCTGTGTTATTGTTGATGAAGTCGTGTGTGTGTGTTTGTGTGTGTGTGTGTGATGGTATGAAGGCTGAACCAGGGCAGCTCGCCAGCAGCTCGTCCGGCTTTTTTACAGACGGAGACAAATAGAAAAATGAAAAACAGAAAACAAAATGAAAGCCAGCAGCTCTCTCTCTCTTTTCTCTCTCTCTCTCTGTATTTATTTATTCGTGCCGCTCACAGAAATCGACACAGCTGCTCAGTGAAATCTGTCGTTTCTAACCGAACAGAGTAATCCAACTTTTGAGTTTGATTCTTCTCCTCAAACACGTCTGTTGTCGGGTCTTATTTTGATCGATTTGTCCATCTAGTTATTCCAGTAATTGGTCATAAGAACATGATAATCTAATATACATGTCCAGGTATCTGCTGAGAAGTGGAAACATGGAGATGTCACAAAAAAAGCTTCCCCGGGAAAGGAAACACGACACGATCAGAAAAATACTTTGCATCTCTTGGAAAGAAATGATCATCATTTTATAGCTCCTGATTTTTAATAATCGTGTGTAAGAGATTGTGCATGTTGTGACCTTTCAGTGGCCACGACGATCACAACTTCCTCTGTGTATCCAGAGATAAACACTATCACACACACACAAACACACACACACACACACACACACACTCCTGTCAGCAGTAACACATTTGGCGTCTCTGAGACTTTTTTTTCCCTTCATCCTTACGTAGTCTAAAATAAAAACCACAGGTCATCAGATATTTTCTGAAGAAGGTCAACGGCTTTGTGAAGCTTCATTTAACCTCCCATTGTGTGGCCACTCGGTGTGTGTGTGTGTGTGTGTGTTTAAAAGGACGAGGGCCGCAGTGATCACGTGTGTTCAGTGCCGACGTCACCGGGCACTCGCTCTGCATGGACGCGACCTCGCTGAATAAAAGATGAAGATGAACCTGTTTCCATTAAAAATCCTATTTCAAAAGTTACAAAAGTTTTACTAAACTTGAACTGTAACGTACTTTTGGAGGCTGTTTTTGCCTTTTTTATCACTGCATGTTTGGAAGAAAGTGGAAACTAAATCGCACGCTACAGCAGCACACAGAGGCCAATGAATAAACTATTTAAATAAAATAAATAAAAAGCTATATAAGCAGTCGTATACAATATATGAAATACAACACCTCATAATTGTATGAGGAAATTATGCAAATACTCATTATAAGTCCACTAAAATGACAAGTATAGAATTATATATGTATGTAGAGTATATATATAAGATATAGACTGTACAGTAATATATAACATACAGTCCTATAAAGTAGAAATTAAATTAAATAATGCATATAAAGTAATAATAATGTGATCATATAAAACCAGCACAGTAACAACGTGGTGCCACATGATTATTATAAAGTGAGTAAAGTTGTCTGATATGACGTTAAACAGTGTCATTGGTGTGTTTCTTGCTCTTATAACGCTGTTTAAACATATCAGGGACACTCAGTTCTCCAAATCCGAGTGGTCTGCTGGTTTCAGGCCTGAGGATATTTGGGCAGACTCCCCTGCTGTGTGTCTGTCTGTCTTCATGTCCCAAAAAAAGTGACATTTCTGGGTTAGAGTCGACTTTCTGTTTGCAGTCACGAAGGCTGAGACGGCCGACTGAAGATGTTTCACCGCACAAGCAGTAAGACTGCTTTTAATGCACGTTTAAATCTCAGCTCACGTCTTCAGATTTTAGTGTTACGTGTCTGCAAGATGCAATAAAGACACAAAGACGGGGGGGAAATCAGGATGTAAACTGACAGAACAAACAACAATAACGTGTTGGACGGGTGATGCTGCTTTTTTTTGTTCAGTTATTTAGTAAGACGGATGGTAAGACTGGATCTCTGTTTTTATTTCTCCAGGTATCTTTGGTTTTCTTTTCAAGTTTTGGATCAATAATATTATAATATTAATAATGATTTTCAACATGTTAAGTATACATAAATAACAAATTGTTAACATGTCAGTAATGTTAAAAAAATCTCATATTTCACAGGCTACTCAATGAAGGAAGAAAGAAAAATAAAGGATCCTAATCAGCAGCAGTAAGACACCCCTCAGTTTACAATAATGGTTTAACCCGAGTGCTCAGCAGCCAATGAGAAGTGACTCACCTGTTTAGATCACACAGGTGAAAACTGATGTTTCACTTCACACATTGATGACCTGTTGCTAACATGTTGTTTACGTGTATTTAATGAGTTGTCTACACGTTGTTGATGCATTGTTTACATATTAAAAATCAACGTTTTGACACATTGATGTGCAAACAAAGTGTCGCTAACGTGTTGTTTACTTGTTGTTTGCATGTATTTCACATGTTGTCAACACATTCTTTACATTTTAAACATCAACACGTGACCAACACCTTAACAACACACAAACAAGGTGCAGTTAGCGTGTTGTTTATATGTATTTAGCGTGTATTTGGACTTAACGGCGCTTTGTTTGCAGCTCACGACTGACTAAAATGTGTCTTTAGTGGGGCGATGAAAAGACGCTGAAACTGAACTTTTACAAGCTGTTCAAACTGCCAAATCTCAAATCTGTCTGAAAGCATGTACAACATGTGGGTGTGTGTGTGTGTGTGTGTGTGTGACACCAAGGTCACGTCGACAAACAGCGAGACATTCGAGAGCATCCGACTCAATTATTCATCAGTAAACTCTTTTGTCCCCAGTTAGCGGATCGATAGCTGCTATAATCAGCTTTCCGATGGAGCAGAGGAGCGCCGCGTCACGTATCGCCTTTCCCTTTATTACCTCTCTGCTCCAAATGTTTCATGTGGGAGAGTCGAGCTCTGCAGACTGTGGCTCTCGTTAAGACGATGGAAAGAGATGGAGAGAGAGAGATTCAGGTACATTTCCATGCTGAGGATGGACGGCAGAGATCAAACATCACATTGTTATTCAATCAGAAGGCTTTACTGACTCTACGGTGGCCAGTTTGGGACATTTCAGGTGCATATATGCATTGCCAACATTGGAAAATCATGGCAGCCTTGTCCTACAGGTGAAGTTTGTGAAGTTTATTGTAGGAGAACAGAAATCTCTGTAATCTCTTCTATTCAGATTATAGCAGCACTTTATTGATCAGCATGGCATTGTTTTTGTAATAAATCTTCAAACCCAAGATCAGGAGACTTCACACAAACTTACATGACAACACTTTGAATTTCAGCTCACTTCTTTTTTCAGATGCTTACTGTGTAAGTCCGACTGATCCAGCACTGTGGAAAATTGAATTATTAGTAATTGCAGTCTGTTTCAGTGAACATTCGCTTTCTTGGTCTTGCTGAAAAAGTTTTTTTTTGTCTTCCCAACACGTCCACATTTAGGATTCAGCTCTCTAAACGTCCTCCGCCAGGCGAGCCTGTTAATAGTTTTACTTGTAGGGCCAACATTTCCCCCGGTGCAGAGACTTTAATCCTATATATAGCATCTGATCGCCGCGGCCCCTCCCTCCCTCCCTCTCTGCACTATTTTCCAGCAGATTTGATAAAGTCTCCTCTCCATAAGCTGATGATCCGTTTGCTTAATAAAACTCTAGAGAATGATACTTGGGTCGCAGTTAAGCTTCTTAGCCGAGATCCCTGTTTGCAAGCATGACCTTAAAATGTAGAATATGTCAGTGCTGTTCATCGTTTCGAGGGGAAAAAGGATTGAACTTAAACACATCGTTTGGTTGTGTGGAAATTCAGGATTTTAACGTCGATGCAAACTGTGGAAAGACAAGCAGACGGCACATTTGTGTGATATCTTAATGGTTGTTATTATCACAAATTTATCTAAGATACAGAAAGATCCACCATTTTTACCTTAATGTTAAAAAAGAGGCATTTTTATGACCTTCTGTTTGAAGGATTTCAACATCTACGATTTGTACAGCAGCTCAGGAAAGTCGACTGTTTCTGTGGTTCAAATCTTTCAAGAAAATGATGAAAATAGCAACTTCATATTAAATGAAATTGCTATTTTCATCATTTCCACTTCAGCGATTGGTTGTGTTTTGTTGATGGAGTCACCATCGTACACTGAATCAGATCTTTATGCATCTTAAAAACTAAAAATGGCAGCTCAGACTTTAAATATAAGAGAAGGGAACAAAGAGGTTGCGTCAGCCTTTATTTTGAACTTGAACTTCATCCAGTCAAACAAACGTCGTGCGCTCTCGTCTCTCTCAGCGCTCAGAAATCATTTTATTCTTTTTTTTGACGGCTGGATCCAATTTGAGCGGCAGACCGAGCCGCACCTTAATTCACCTGACAAAAGCCAACAAAGAGCCGGCTCCCCTTCGGGTCTCTTTATCTTTCTTACTTTTAATTGGGCCACTCGATGAAAGAGAGATGTCTCGCCGATGAAACACTGTGTCGTTTTAATTTTCCCTCATTAGCTTTTAAATTACTGAGCAGCCCTGCGACAGGAGGAAGCAGTCATCTTTAAAATGGAAATGAAAGAGCAGCTCGGTCTCTGCAGAGCTGCTGCAGGTCTGCTGATACCGACGCTGTATGTGGAAGTGTTTGACCTTTGACCTCCCAGACGGGAAACGTCAGAGGGAGAGATGATTGTCTGACTGAATAACGGAGATTATTGGGTGAAGTCGCTGTGTGGGCTTTCAGCTTTTCGTGAGCACAAACAGCATCGTAAAAGACGGACAGAGTGTTTAGAGACGACGCTGCTCCTCCGTCAGGTCGTTTGTTTTTTCTCTCCACAGCTCGCAGGACTGCAAATCAATCGGTGTCTCGCTTCTGCTCTTAATCGAACTGATGCACCATTTCATCAGGCTGTTTGATTCAGAGAGAGACAACGTTAAAGCTGATCCCACATTTGAAATTTTTTATTTGTTTTTGTTATGTTCAGGACATTTAAGCTGGACGATCAGTGTGAGAAACAAACGTGAAAAATAAACGTTTTTCAGAAAGTGGCTCTGTGAGAACTGCAGGTCTGATTAACAAATAATTTATATATCAGTATCCTGACAGGGATTATATGTAGGTCACTAAATCATTTCTACAATTAATGACATACAATCATCACTCAGTATATTAGGAGGTTAAATGCAGATGTTCATAATTAAGAAATGTGTCACGTGCGTTTCAAATCCATTTGTTAACATGTGGGGCTGATGTGTGCACAGAGAAGTTTGTTTTTAATGAATAATGAATGTGCACATGTTTGTCTGTTCATTTCAACATTCACAAATGAATTATCTTCTCGTATCTTAAAAAACAAACAGTGGCAGTCGGATTCAGGTTTTTCACGTTTTCTTCTTCAGACGATGGTTGAAATCTGTCGGCTGCAGTGTGCTGCTGATCATCTTCATCATCTTTCTTCCCCTCTCTGCTGAGCTTTTTGCTGCATTAGCGAGTTTCTGTAACCATCTGTGTCTGTAACTGTACAAATGTTGTTTACACAGACGAACAACTGGGAGCTGATTTACGGTCGTGCAAATGTTTGTCCGTCTTCGTTCCCGTCCTGCAGCTGTGTTGACTTTTCATTCTTCCATATTGATTCATCTGTGTCATACTGAATAAAAGGAGATGGAGTAATCTCATTATGCTTTTTTTTTAATAAAATACCTGAAACAAAGCTTTTATAGTTTTATATATTGCAGTGTCCCTTTTAACGCACCGTTCACTTTAGATCTGAGACAAATGTTCAGCTTGCAGGTCGTTTCTGAGGCAGTTGAAAATGGACCTCGGTTGTTGTTGTGGCTCTTCGCACGGGGCTGAGGAAGAGGAAGAAGGGTGACAAAGGTCGAAGGTGAAGGTCCATTTTAACGGTCCACATGTCATATTTACAGCTGTCAGTCACATTCGTTACGCCGTGTAGAACAGTACGTATTTTCAGTCATCGAACAGCTGATCGAGCAGCTCGCTGAACTATAGGTTGACGAGAAGAAGATCCTGTTGCTAGGCAACCACCCGAATCCCACAAGAACACCTATTCTTACTAATGAGGTACCAAAACAGCAACCGACAAATCAGAAAAGGGGAACTTGCATCCGGATACTTCTGGCACAACTCGTGTTTTTTTGTTTGACGCTGATATTGAATCTAAACAAAGTGTTAAAAGCATCAATAAAGAATCAGCTGGTGCGCGGGATCGATCAGCTGATAAAATCCTTTTAAATCTTCAGCACTGCAGGTTTTTTTATATCAGTAAGTGAACGCAGCCTTTGATGCATCTGCTTCCTCTCAGCTCGAGAAAAGCCTGCTGTTTATTTTGCACCAACAGTTGGATTAAGTGCACTCGCAGACACTTCAGACCCCCCCCGCTGAAATCCAAGTTTAGACAGCCAGACAAAGAGAACATTAATTTATCATCCACTTCCTCCCCAAAAAAAGAAAAAATGGAGGCAGAAGGGCTCGACTCAGCAGAGACGAGACCCCGGGGCCCCTCATCGCGTACGTGGGCGTTCATTTTCCTTTCTTTTTTTAAAGAAAGTGTCTCTGCGAGGAGGCGGCGGCGGAGGATGTGTCAGCGTCTCCTCCACGACTTCAGTCAGACAACGCGACGCGGTGCAGGAAAACGGGGAAAAGCACTAACCTCGTTCTATTTCGGTGAAGCGATTGTGAAACCCGACACTCTCCGTGCACTTTGTCTGCCGTTCACTTTTACAGCAAACGGCCATTATCAAGCTCTCAAAGTTCCCGACATCTAAAAGCTCTTTTCCTGCATCGACCTGGTTGTTGTGTTTTTTTTTTCTTCCTCGGCTGCTTTTGTCCTGCAGGTTCGACTCGCAGATCGTGAGTCTGGTCGTTCAGGGTCGTCAGTTATCTTAAACAAAAGAGCAGCTGTTCAGAAGAAACCAGGTGATGGAAATCAAAGTGTGTGTCGGGCTGAAGGCAAAAGAGCCGCTGTTACTCAACTTTTTACCAAACAATCTGCAGCTCACTGCAGAGCATCTAAGGGGGAAAACGACTTCCTCTGCTCAGAAGAAAATTTACATTTTTTTCCTTCAGAGCATGCAGTGACTTAACGGAGGGAAAATAACTTGATAATCTTTCAGCTGGTTGAGGATACTATCAGACATATTTCACATTTTCAGTGAAATATGTCTGCCTCAATCTCTGAAGTTATCTTCAGATTCACACCTTCCAATGTGGCATTTAAGGGGAAAGTTAAGGGGAAATAACTTAATATTCTCAGTTGAATATGCAGTTACTGAAATGCAAATCATTGTAAGCATTTTACGTCAAATATTAACCTTGTCTGAGATTAGATTAGATTTTTTTATAACTTTTATTTTATTTATAAAATGTAAAAGCTGCACTGATCTTATCATAGTGATGTTGGTGTGTTGGTTTGTCAGGCTGCATGATAATATGTGACTGAAATGTGGAGGCAGGACTAAAGGAGAATCATGGTTTTTCTTTCCCCACAGAGCTCATCGCTGGTAATTGACTGTCTGATATTCATGACCGGCCGGCAGAGGACCCCGATTGATCCGCTCCCGATTGACTGAGCAGCACAAAGATAATAAGAGGGTGTTTAAGTAAAAATCAATATCGTTTAGGCTCATTTACTGTTGTGCTTCCTGCTGATGGATGGACAGACCTGCAGCCGCGAGGTCACGAGTTCAATCCCCCCCGTGACTTTCTCAGCGTGTTCGCTTTAAACTGTTTTCTCGTGATGTAAACGCGGCGATGTGAGCCTGATGTTGCCTCGTATTCCTGCCGCCACGTCTCCGGCGAAGCGTGGCGCGCTCTCTCTGAGAAAGTCTGTCCACATGCATTTCGCTCTGGTTGGAGTCAAACTGTGCCGGAGCCGGCGAGCAGGTGGCTGATTGTCAAACAGATGAAGGCGACAGGCTGAAGGCGAAGGAGAAGTGGGAAGAAAAGGCTTCTGGAGCAAATAATTAAAGACTCGGCGTGTACATAAAAAAAGAAAACACTGGTGTTTAAACTGTACCGAGGCATCAATCCTCCACAAATCCCCTCCAAACTCCAGCAATGTGTGTGTTGCTGTGGATGGGAGTAGAAACGAGTTCAGAATAAAGACAGTGAGTTTTTATATCATGATCATCTTATTATGGTCTTTTTTTAGTCTTGAAGGTTGTCAAACTGCAGCTGAAACAGGTTATTGTGTCATTCCCATGTGAACAATTGGCCACGTGGAACAAAACTCATCATGAGACCCTGAAAAGTCAAAGACAGTCTGAATATATGAAGCCTAATGAACATTACAGAATTAGTTTAGGTGCATCTCAAAGGCAGAAAAAAAGCGATAAAACCCAAAGAAAGATGCATTTTAGTGCAAAAACCTGAAAAAGATCTGTAATTGATAAAGGTAAATTAATTTTGGGGTGAAGTGAAATAAAAATACCGTCGTCATCGTGATGTTAGCAAACATTCAGTCCCAGTAGTTTACTGTGCAAAGGAAATGATCACACAACTCTCCTTCACCATCATGTGAGTATATCACACTTTTCTGTATTTCGTTGCAAAACTAATTTAATCCAGCGTTTAATCTGGTTGCTATAGTTACTCTGCGCGTGTTCAGGATTTAAAATGACAGGAAACAGTGAACACTCGTCCTCAGTGAGGAAACTATATGTGTTCATCATAAATCCTGAGCTGGAGGAAAATTTAATCCCGGCTACTCTGCGCCTGGGTGTTAAAGATGGATTAAAGACACACATGATATCTGCAAAGTGAGATTAAAATCATGTATGCTCTGCAAAGGGAGATTAATGTTGCGGCCGACTGCCTCTGTCTGTTTCTCTGCAGTAAATCTGCGTGTGTGTTATACGCCTCGTTCATCGATGCAGATCCGCTGCGTGACGCGAGCACGCCGCCCGCTGACGCTCTCTCGCCGTTTCGCAGATTTATGACGCAGATGTTTTGTTTTCGGCCTCGGCGCCACGTTCTGGTGTCCCATCCATCAAACGCGGGACAGCGTTTATGGGGCAGCAGGTAGCAGAGCCGCAGCATGTGACCCGGCCATTTTAATTATGTGGGCCAATAAATCTGCTCTTCAGGAAATGTCAGTGAACAAAAGGCTGCAGAGTTTGAGGCTGTGTGATTTGAAAAAACGGGCTCATGAAGGCAGAAATGAACGAATGATACTCGACCTTTTGGGCTCCTGGAAACAAACGAATGAATCCAAACTGCCTACATGTCGTCTCTGTTCAGGACTCAGAGTGCACACATCACATTTATAGGTGACGTACGATAAATATGTCTGCAGGATAGTGTCACGAGAGAGCGGCAGAGAGGGTTTATCACATTTTATTGAATGAAAGCTAACACACGATCAATCTCAAGATCAGAGAGCGAAAAAAAGGCTGCAAGCAGGAGAAACAGCAGGCGTCTTTACTGGTTTACGAATGTTTCAGGGCGATGGGATTATGATCAACTTCCTGCGACATGCCAGGGCCTGTTGGTTCAGACTCCCGTCCATGCACACAAACCGGGGGTTTGTTCTCACCGTCTTTATGCTAAGCTAAGCTAACTGCCACCTGTTTCAATCTGCATCATCTATCTGTTTAATCTGTTGATTGATCTTTAACTACAAATAAAAATGAAAGCACAGAAGAAAAATCTCACCCGGCGTGGCCAATCAAACGTGAGTATTCATAACAACAATAAATCAATCTGTTCTTTACATCACGATCGGTGTGATCGTTTGGTTGTCATGATATCCACAAACTGCAAATGGCCAACATCCACAGCGTCAGATGAACAACCTCCTTCTGATAATCAGAATGAATGTTTCCTCTCAGTCGTCGGTAAAACTTTGCTGTCTGAGAGAAGAGAAAAGCCTTCAGGAACACGTCGGTGTAACGATGTTCTTCGTCCACCAGCAGACCCGTCAAAGAGTCACGTATTTTCATATTTCGGCCGTCGGACTCGCCGTCACGCTGCTCCTGACCTGATTTCAGGGCCGTGAAGACAACTGGAGCAAACTGAAGCTCTTCCTGCCGCCGCAATTCTGCTAAAAGCCTCCAAATCCCGCCATCATTAGCAAAGCTCCCAGCTCTCCTCTGATTGTTTTCTGCGTCTAGAAATGGAAGTGATTTATTTCATGCCGTATTATAATCTCTATTTTTGGGAGAAATGTTCCAGGAGTTGTTGTTGTTGTAATGTCCCCAAAAACTGGAGGAACCAAGGAGACGTCAGACACACGTTAAATCGTTGTTTATGGTGAAGAAGTCAGATAATCTGCTGTTGGAAAAACTGGCATCAACCATGGGTTTAATTTGGGTGATTTGTTTATCATAAAAGCACCAATATTCAGTTCTGTGTTGAAATGATGGTGATTTTTAAACTCTTGTTCATGCTGCCAACAAATAGATCCCCACATAGAAATATTATAATTGTTAAGAGACTAAATCATCTTTTTGTTTTAAAATGATTTTCAGAGTTCAGCAAACATTTTTATGAAGCTTCATTGTGTTAAAGTGTGAACTTTCTGCAGACTGGAGGTGAAATGCAGCTCCGGCCTGTCATTGTTTGGACGGGTTCGCTCAGATTATTGAGTTTCGGTCACCTGAGCCAACACGCAGTCAGTGAAGGAAAACAGCAGAAAACAGAAGTGTAAAAAATGCTTTGGGTTGCGGTTACGTGAGTGAAACGTGAGCCGTCGCCTGTGTGAAGCGCCGGGTCGATAAAAAACTGCAAGCTCAGTTTTTACTCTCAGAGGTGAGTGACTGAAGAGTTCATGAACAGTTTGATTAAAGCAAAAATGAAAGTATGATGTGATAAAAAACAACGATGTCACAAAAACAGACGAGTACTTCTTCCTTCAGACACATGAGACAAAGAACTGAAAACATCTGCGTACACGAGTCCTTTTGACCACTAAAATGCACAAAATCACGCTATTTACTCTTCTCATCTTGTAAATAAAACAGTGTTTCTATAATCTAATATATATTATCTTTAGTTATATGTTAATGCTAGGTTTCCTATTTATTTTAACTATGTATTTTTCTTTTTGCATGTGAGGTTCTTTTCAAAATATGTCTGAGTGTTGTTTAAGGGAGACTCAGGATTTCATCAGCAGCAATGAATAAATTTTTGCACAGAAGAATTGCTGTAAATTTAATTTAAAAGGTTTCAGAAGTGGATCCAGTACAGGCCAGCAGCATGTTTACAGCGCTAACATTTCACTGTGCATACAGACGTGTGTGTATTGTGTGAAAA
>JBAJHX010000062.1:1016287-1029309 GCA_037176925.1 Amniataba percoides | reverse complement strand
AAGGTAGATCTGTAAGGGATGAGAAAAGAGAACTGAATGGAGATTTCTTGCCTCTCAGAGAAGTTTGGAGTTGTTCATTTGCAGATTGTGGTGAATGAGAAGGCTCATGGAGTTCAGGTTAGTGGGTCAATCATCAGTGAGTTTAAACTGAAGCGACAGTGAGTCTGTGGAAAGTAATGAGATGTGGAGTGACGTCGTCTGCAGAGATTTATGTCTGACCGGTAATGGAGGAAGTGACCGGTACCTGAACGAGGAGTTGAGTGGTAAACATAATCATATAAGACCTGATCTTTGTCATGAGAGCTTCATGACTGAGTCACAGATAAACACAACACACAAATAAAGCCGAGCTGCATGTTTGATGTTGACTCAGATAGAGCTGGGTATCATCTGCATAGCAAGACAGTAAGAAAAAAACATATGAAGGAATAACTGGACCAAGGCAGGTGGTGATTATAGAGAAGAAAAGGAGTCCAAGCACTGGTCTTTGTGGGACCCCAAATACCGACTTACAAGGTCAAATAGTAATAAAAAAAAAAACAAAGACAAAGTGAAAACTGAATAAAACCTTTTTAATGTAAAACAAACATGTTATTGTGGTTTTGCTCATTACAGTCAATGTGCAAAAATATATTCATATCTCAAAGTCTTGAGATAATTGTAACATAATAATGATAATTGTAACATTAAAATTGTCATTTTTAAAGGCATTATGATTAATTTGGAGTAATATTGTGTGTGTGTGTGTGTGCACAGTTTTATAGGTGTATGTGATGCATTTTAAATTGTGTAATTGAGCCTTTTGCATGAACGCGACAATTTCTAGTTTTCTTCTGTGGGGGAGTTAATTTCCAAGATTGGGGATCAATAGTCTATCTATCTATCTATCTATCTATCTATCTATCTATCTATCTATCTATCTATCTAAAGTACAGTCGGTTGTTCTGTGCTGAAAGTGAAGGTCGTGGAGCTGCACAGTCGAGCCGCCTGATGTTACACGTGTGATTATCTGAAGGTCACGCCTGGTGCCGTCATCTGAATTACATACAGCAGGAGTTCAGTGCAGAAACAACACTGCCACAGAGGTAAATACTCATGTTTGTTTGAGGAGCAGGGATAGTGTGAAAAGCCTCCATTGAATTAGTCTAAAAAATCAAACCTTGACTTTTTTTTTAGAGATGATCAGTGTGGATTGATAACAGCTCATTCAAACTGCAAAATCCAAAGCCACGAAAACCTTAAGAGCAGAAAAATTACATCCGGAAATGATTTATTTTTATTACTTATTCATTTATTTACCTCTTATTCTGCTGAAGATTGAATTAAAGTTGGGCTGTTTTTATGATTTAAGTCGACATCAGAACAGCAGAGGAAGTGAAGCTCGAAACTGTTTGATTTGACTGGACGTGAATCAATTAATTCATAATTAACGATTGCAAACTGAACCGTCCTGCTGTCTGAGCAGCGAATGAGACGCCTCCACAGGACACTGCAGGTATTAATGGAGCTGAGCTCGGTGTGGAGGTAACGCTGGCTGCCCGTAAAGAGCAGTGACCCATGGGAAACACAGGTGAAGGTGGCGCTGATCGACATCAATATTCAGCCGACCGACAGCGTCCTCGTTCCATAAATCACCCTGAAGAGGCTCCTGCGAGGCCTCGTTCAGTCTGAGGAGACCAGCCTGAAGCTCATAAAGGGCCTTAGAAAATCAGGTGACACCGTTTCAGTCTCTGCACATGATACATGCACATTTCTCTCTTGGAAAATAAAACTCGTTTTCCAAAAGGACGTCTCAGATTCTGCATTTTCCCACCAGGATGTGCTGCCGTCCTGCAGTTTGTGGGACAGATTTTAAAAGAAAGTTTTTCCTTTATGAGTGATGAAAGTCAAAACTCACCGCAGAGGAAGTGATTTTCTCTGTTCAACACAAACAATGACAATCATCTGTGTTACTCAAAAATCTAATTACTTCTTTCAAGCGAGCTGTTTAGTCAGTCAGGAAACAAAAGAAAAATCAAAGTGAGAGGGGAAACAAATTAAGAATAATTAAACTCCACATTTAAGCTCTGATTTAAAGAGACGACGGATGCAAACAGACTTTCCCGCTCATAATCATGAATTTAAATCTTGCACATCTTGACTGTCTTCAGCTCGAGTGGACAATCAGTGTCAGAGAAACGTTTGTATTGATCCCATTCCAGTATTCTCTGATAAGCGACATGATTTCGGGTGATTAATGCCGCAGCTCGAAGCCAAACAACGAGAACCGGCAGCCAAACGGACGCCGAGCTGAGCGCAGCAGATTACAAGCGAGGGACCGGAGGAATGAGGAGGAGGAGGAGGGGAAAAAAGAGAAAGAAAGTCCTCTGGATGACTCATCCCCTCAGGCTGCCTCTCAGATATGATGCCAGCACACTCGGTTATTTGCAGCAGGCTCAAACCGCAGCGTTACCCTCGAACACGATCATTTCCAGAGGCGGCCTCAGCCTCCGTGACTCCGACATCATCCCAGCGCAAAAAATCTAAATCAAAATCTCCACCGGCTCTTTAATCTTGTACAGAGGATTAAAAACTTATATCAGCTGGAACACATGAGGGTGATTTCTGCGTGTCTTCACCGCAGATCAGCTTGTTTCTGTTTTATTAGGTTATGTAAGTTTTCAGTCCATGTGTAGGATTACCGAGGACATTTTATATACCGCTCAGATTTCCAAGCTAAGACACACATACAGGCTTAAAATGAGCTGTGGGAACTGATTTTTCTATCTACATTTGATGATTTGAGTGATTCTGGTGTTTTTAGCTCAGCATATTTGGACTGGAGCAGTTAATTAAGAAATTATCGGAGTGAAAATGACAATAATAATTTCTTCAAAAGTTGCCTGAAAAGACCTTTTTTGCTCCTCATTCATTCTCATTTGATCTCTCTGTCCCTGTTTCCTCCCTTCAGCTCAACCACTCACCTTAATTAAATTGTTTTCGTTTAGTTGAGTTTTAAATGGCTGTTGATCTTCAGAGGATTTTCCCTGAAAGAGCTGCTCAGTTTAACTTAACACATTTTTACCCGAACAGAAACAAAAAAATCCAAAATATCTGAACATTTTTATGACTTTCTTCATGATTGCAGATTAGTAATTTGTCTTTTTAATCAGTATTTCTATAATCCTGAGTTAAATCCATTTACTACAAATCAAATATGTCTTATATCACCAGTAAAAGTGAAAATTTACTTGATATGTCGTCTGTTAGAGTCTTCAACTGTGGAAAAAAATATGTATATATCTTGACATTTTCAGTAAAGATTAAGAAAAATCTGAACACATCTGCGTTGTTCTGCGTCAGTTAACGAGAGTTTTCAGTCATCACAGAGTCTCCATTCAGCAAAGTCGTTTTTCCCTTCATGTACATCCACATACGATCCAAGATGTTTAATAAAGGCTTTCCTGAGATGTGATTTCTTCTCTCCTCGTGAATTAAATCTGATTGCATTTTGGCAGACTCAGATCTGGAAAACGTCGACGCAGCAGGTTTGAATTAAAGGAGCTGCTGCCGTCGGCCAATCAGAGCGCAGCGATGTGAGGACTTACTGTTCAGATTCATTCGGTAAAGACCCTTTAAACAAAAGTGCATTCATCCAGAACCAGAGGCAGCCCGGGACTAATCCACGAGCCGACCTCGGAGAAAAAATGAGCGCTTATCCTGACAGTCAACGTTAGCTTCTTTCTCTGAAGACCACCGGCTTTCTCCAACTTTAACCTCGTCATTTCAGGTGCTGAAAAGTCAGAAAATTGTGAAAACTGATGATCACTGTTTCCTGTGATGTTCTCAAACGTTTTGGTTTGTCCACATTGTAAAGATATTCAGTTTACACTCACAGAGGACTAAAGAAAGCAGAAAATATTCACATTTGAGAGGCAGAAACGTGAAGAGTTGAACTCTTTGTTTAAGCTGGAGCTGAAAGTATCTGTGACTCTTTATTCAGAGTGATTTAAAACTTACTGTCGTCATGATAACAGCCTGTCGAGGTTTATCTCGCCCCTTTGATGTTGATGTTTAGCAGGTAATTATTTACTTTATTAAATGTGTAGTTTAGTGTGTCGACACGCTGAAATAAACTGCTGAAAACCCAAATGAAACACACACACACACCAATTTCCGTGAGTGTTAACTGGTGTGTGTCCTTCACATTATGTGTGAATGAAAACCTGATGTGCACCCTCATGTTCCCTCGCTGAGATATCTATGAACACTGAAAGTCAGAAGCATGCATACCTGCACAGATAGGCGCAGATACACACTTGTATGCATGTCCTTTAACATAATACGCTCTCACACACACACACACACTGCGACACACCGGCAGAATGCTGATGTGGCTCATCGACGGCGGCGTGTGAAGAGCAGGTGAGCGTGGCAGGATTAGGAGGTGGAGGAAGAGGATGCAGCGTGTGTGTGATGATAAGACTCTGCAGCCTCTCTCCCTCTGCTGCTGATGTTTCTGATAACACGCAGAGAAAACCTGCTCAACATACAGAGAATCTGCATCCTTCCTCCATAACACACAGGACGAAGAGCCGAGGCCCACAGAGGAGGCCGTCACACGTTTTTCTTATTTATGATCACTTTGGTTATTTCTTCAGAGTTGCAGCGTCGATCTTTACTGCACAGTAAACTCGATTTCTAAATCATTTCACAACTTGTGTTTTTCAGATAAAGCAAAGCTGGCAACTGAGAAATGGAAGTTATGTTCATGCAAAGACACTCACCTGATTGATTAAGCAATAACATACATGCGTCCTCAGAAACTGAAGTAAGAGGATCATTTCTATAAAGCCAAATAACTTCACCGTACATCAAAACCAAAGTCAAGAGGATTTATTTCTCACTCTACCTGCTGCGATTGTTTTCATAGACACAATAGAAAGTGTTAGTTAGCTGCTTTTAATTATAGAGAACAGTGTAAGTGTTGACATCTTTAGCATCGTGGATGAGGTGCTGTCTTGTATGTATTGACCATATTACAGCAGTTTGTCTTGTGGCGTCACCTCTTAAGGAAAATGTAGTGAAATATACAGTATACGTGATAATTCAAACAACCATCACCAAGGCACATATTTAACTTAACATGGACTCATACTGGGTTTTTTAATGTTCACAAAACACAAAACAAAGGTGAACTGAGACAGGATGGAAAATACAAAGTGGGCTGAGACCAGCAGAGGTGTCGGTCTCTTAAAAATAAAATGATAACGTGGCTGTACGTGCAGTTTGTATGTATTTAGTTTTGAGTTGCTCTTTGAGTGCGGCCTGCCTGCATCAGTGAGTCAAACCTCACGTCTGTCACCACAGTTTGATTCATGGCAGTTTTCACAAAGATGACATCACCAAATTCAGAAATCTTTGGTTGGGAGGAAACGGGGTTTTAAGGGTCTTCCAGCTCGGTCTGATCTTTTCGAACACAGCTCGATAACGTCAGCCGTGTGTCGTCCTGCCCACAAAGCCTCTCGTTAGCGTGCTCGTTTCAGAGGCCTGGAAGCAGGATAACAACGTTACAGGCAGGAATTAAATTCAGCTTCCTTGCACTGTATCAATCTGTTGACTGTCTGTCGTCTCCAATCAGCTGAGCTTCGTCTGGTTGCTTCATCCTTAGTGAGTTACTCTGCTCTTAATTTGAAGTTTGTTTTTTCTTTACAGTCAACTTTTCCAAGTTTCCCCAGCAGGATAAAAAGGAGACTTACTGCTGGATCATGTTTGACCCAGATTCAAACTCAGTCAACACCGCGCCGAGTCAAAATAAAGCAAAACCACTATTCTTTCTCTGCTTCTCTTTGTTCCTTCGGCTGATGAGCCGTAATCCTGTGGGGAATGAAGAAAAGCTTTTCTGCAGCTTCTGCCAGACTGCGTTTCCACACACTCGATTATTTGCCACAATAAAAGTCTTTCCTGTGGCAGAGCCTGAGTTTTTAACCCTGATGGGGTCCAGAACAGCAGAGACGAGCATCTATCTGTGTAATTATTAACCTTTATTTAACTAGAGAGAGGCGACTGAGCTTTTCCTCTCTTTTTCCACCCACTCCCTCCTTCAGTCATACATTAACACTTGGCAGCAGGCCAGTACAATCACAGTTTGTTCTCATTGGAGCTTAATTGGAGTGAATGAGCTATAGAGGTTTGGAAAAAAAAAGATTTACTCTTTAATCACAGAAACATATAAGAGAATTAACATTTGCGGAAAAGAAAATGATTGAGCATAAACTCAACTCAGACTGGATGTTTGCTTCAGATTTCATTTTCATAACAACTGCAGATGTAAGGATGTGACATGTACATGTGTTTTTCATTTATACAGCATTTATTTCACATCATGGAGTCTAAAAATCAACTTCTTCAACTTTAAAGTTACTCGACAAAATCGATCAATCATAGTGAACAACAACAGAGTCACATTGTCAGCGTGGAAATAATTCTTCACACCAGAAAGATGAAAGATATAGTGAAAGACTTTGAACAAACATCTGTCTGCTGTGATATGTAGAGAGGGAAATAATGGCGTCGTGATCAGAAAACACGACATGATTTTTATTCCTTTTCACATTTCACAGCTGAAAAGACATAAAAAACACAAATATGTAAATGTGAAATAACCCAGAGTGTTTAAAATTGCACTGAAAATATCATGTTTCTGTGGGCTGCTTGGTTAATTTGAAAAAGAAACGAACATACAAATACAGACCGTGCTGCTTTTTACACATCCGCTCTGACACACACACATAAAATCAATTTCATATTTACAACATAATCAACTGACATGTTTCTCCTCCGAAACGTCGCCCTGTGGGGGGAAATGGACCTGAAACCGGCCTGCCAGAGGAATTAATAAGGTCATTACTCAGGCTAACGCAAACAGCAGCGCGGTTTGAACAAACACAAATAAGCAACGTGGGATAAATCATCATGCGGGAGGGAGATTGTAAGTGGTGAAGTATGAAAGCGGCCTGACAAATGAAGTGGGAGATGACCTTCACAGCAGACTGAAGAGAAAATGTGTCTGCAGAGGCAGAAGACAAGAAGACGCTGTATATAAGAGATATGTGGACCATAACGCATGGCGGAGATGAAACGCACCGTTCACTGTTGAATTATTCAGCACGTTGTTGTTTTATCATTAATGAGGGTGAGATGAAAGCTGATAATCAGCTTCATAATAAAATCTGATATACAATAGCTCTTTTTTTTTTATGAATGAGTCAGTTTAGACTCTTTTAGGTGATTTAAAATAGAGAATAATACTGTTTACTGTTCAAAATCCTTCTGTGTCTTTCCCTGGAAAGTATTTCTACACTGTTTGTTTTGTGTTTCTTTCTAATATAGAGATTTAATTCACTACTTAAATTATTAAAGTTCCTGATCAGGTCGGTTTTGATCTCAAATTTAAATTTAAACGGACAAAATCTGGAGCTTAATCTTAATCTCTTAATCTCATGAAATGGTGGTCGGGATTTAAATGTTCGCTGGAAAACTTTTTCAGAAGTGCAGCATTTTGAAAAGCACATAAAACCTCCATCTGTGGCTCAATCCCAGATGCCTTTTGGCTGTACTGAACGTGACAACCTCGACTTTAAACAGTCGATTAAAGCGATCTCGTGGCACAGCTGCTGTGTTTTTACTTCATTTTATCTGTCGATTGTAGAGCAATGATTTTATCCTGCAGCTTGGTCACATTTCATACTCAAATATCTGAAAAGAGGCAGAAAAAATGTGTCGATAACAACAACTATACTGTGAATGTGTTGGCGTTAAAACACACTGACTGCGATCACAGACGGACTTTCTTCGCGATGATTGGGACGCTGTGAAATCACGAAAAGCAGCAAACTACAACTGTGAAAATATCTGTTAGTCTGCACGGATAACTGACTTAATCATTAAGACTAAAAGCTGATCGTAGCTCAGGTTAAAGTCTCAGTCAGCATAAAAGCATTCACAACGTCAACGTGATTCATATTCATGCAATAACTATTAATAATAAACTGATTAATTAGCGACTGACTGATTTTCTCGGATGTCTCGCGTCCTGATAAACACGATTGGGGAGCAGGGCCTCCAGCGGTGAATCATCCCCGTAAAAACCAGCAGGCTGATCTCAGAGCAGTCGTTCATTATTCACCGTCTGTGGAGCTGCTCCAGATGACATCATGTCTGCTTCACATTCACACCCAGACATCCAGCGATACAGAAACACCAACCAGGGACGACTTTACTCCGAATTTCTTCTATTTTAAAGATTAATTTTGGGTTTGCTTTGTGCATTTTTCACAGCACAGTTGGTGGACTTCAACACAATCTGTTTACTTTGAAGCTCACATTCATCTTGTACATCTTCAAAAAGTACAACATCCTTTTGTTTCTTTTATTGAAGTTGGATTTGAAAAGGTTTGGAGTATTAAATAAATAAAGAGAAAATTTGTTCTCCTTCAACCACTAAAGCAAATCTTTACCTTCAGCTATATTTTTATTGAGTGTTTCCAAAATAAGACGTGGCAGTGTGATTCATACTCAAATTAGCTGATAAAATAAGTAAAATAAAAACATCAAACCACAAAATAAAACAGCAATGAGACGTAGTTCCCGGCAGGTTAAAGTCTGCTGAGGACAAAGAGAGAAAAAAAGCTCCTGCAGAGTTAAAAACCTTCCCCTGTCGCCCTCCATTATTCAAGGTACGGCCTATTTTAACTCTGCGTCTGGCTGCGGGGCTCGGCCCGTGAAGGGACCGCAGCCTTGACACGCGGTCGGCCGACGGCTCGGGGAAAAGGAGGCGCTCGTCCTTGCTCTGGCCGTCGTCGAGCGTACGAACAGAGGGCGACTCGTCCCTCGTTTCCTGTCATCTCGTCATTGAAACCTCAAATTACGGCAGCGTGGAATTGATGAGCTGTCAGCCGCGTGTCGGGGGGCGACACCCTGAAATGAGCGGGCCCGGGAGAAATGGCAAACAGCTTAATTTCTGAGGGGACTGCGACATTTTGACGGCACAGACCGATGCTCTTCAGATAATGTATGCAGCCTTTAATGTGGCTGGGGGGGGGGAAAGTAAATGGAGGGTTTCACTGGAAATGGGCACATATTACATTTAAATCAGCCGCAGATTTTCCAAGGTTAACAAATGAACATGCACCAACCGAGTGAGCTCGTTCGTTTTGTTTGAAGGGACCTGAGAGAGAAAGAAGAAAACTTTAATACAAAGACACAGAGCCAATGAGAAGTGTCCAGTGTTTGAGCGAAACCTTTAAACTTGTGTAAAGGCTGTTAAAAAACAGAGATGTGCTTCTCTCTTTGATGAGATGAAGGTGGGAAAGATGACCAAAGGTGAGATTTTACATAATGTATTAAAACTGTACTGGGAATAAGGAAAGAAAAATCTATTTGTTTAATGTTTTCATTAGGTTTTGATGTGTATTTAAAAAAGGAAATCCCACGTTAATCATTTGTATTTCTTCTTCAGTCCATCAATAAAGATAATGAATTAATCATGTTAAGGTGTGATGCTGCAGAGGCCGCAGCAGGAGACAACGTCGCATACAGAGAGTGGAAATAATCAGAACAACCTCCATCAAACAGCACGCTGCCGTAACGCCTCGCTATGAAAGAGCCGTGCTGCCTGCGTAGTAAATGAGTCAGCGATGGGTCGATATCTTTGGGAGATGTTCAGTCAAATCGAGACATCAGAAACACGACAAGATAAAGGTCGAGTTCAGACGTTCGTGACCTTTGTGACCCTCATGAGCAGATGAAGCTTCAGTTGTTGTTTTCAAGGTGAAGAAGGAAGCTGGAGTGTCAGATTATGAAAGAAGCTGACGTAGTTTGATGATGTGCTGCAAAACGTCAAAGCACCTCACAAAGACGTGTGATCGCTGGTTAAATGCAGGTAAAGGTGAGTGATAATAAACTGAACAAAAGAGATGTGGCTCATCTGAAAACATATGAATCATTTATATAACCAACTGTAATCACAAAATGCTCTTATTTTGAAAAGCAGCGGTGCTATTATGTAAAATTTGCTTGAATGGACTTTAACTAATAATAATAATAATTGTTTTTCCTCAAATGAATTTGGTAAGGTTGCTATTTTTATGCATTTCCAGACCATTCATATAACAAAATGTGCAAATTTACCATGAAAAGCCGCTTACACAACTCAGTTATTTATTCTGTAGGGACATTTAATTAGTGGTAAACGTTGAGTATTTGCTGAGTTTCTCTGACGCGCAGCCTCATTTGTACGCCGCGCCTCGTCTGTCTTTCCCTGCGACGCTCACACTGCAGCTCTGCAGGTTTTTCAGATTTCTTTCATTTTTTGAGGACAAATAAAGGGCGCGCTGAATAACAGCCGGCTCGTTCTGGTGCTCGATAACGTCAGCGAGGTTCGGTTTGGGGGGAAGGATTTCAGTAATTCTCCTTTCCTGGGAATCAGCAGAAAAAAAAAGGAGCTACAGTAGAGACACGGCAGACGAAAGGAGGGTAAAAATAGACTGAATAGCAATGAGGCAACTTTCCTCTCGCCTGGAGCCGTGCGTGAGTCAAAGTGGGGGTTGCTTCTCCTCATAAGGACCTCTCGCAGCTCCTCAAGGTTTAGGAGGGAATAATTTCAGCAGATCTAATCCGAGTCCGGCGAGCTCTGACAGGCCTTGGCCCCGCTTCCCTCGGATGAGGAAAAAGTGGGACAAGATACTCGCACAGCGGGAGGGAGGGAGGGATGAGATGATGGAGGCTCCACCGTGCACGTCCCCTTCTCCCAAACTCCGTCTGCATTTTTGGGGCATTTTGATGACACTCTGAATTAATCTGAATTAATCTGACGCTTAAACCAGAGTCCCTGCGGCCTGACAGCGAGCGGGATGATGGTGAAAACATCTCTGGGGAGCTCTCCCTTCGTGATTAATTTCAAGTTTACTGTTTGTGATTAACATTTAAAGGCCCGCGAGCTTCAGATTAGATTCACGATCAGGTTTATGCCGAGGAGAATATTATTTGCTTTATTTCAGCTGGTGAGTCGACGGTCTCGAGGTGGTTGACACTGAGGTTTGACAGCAGAACGAACCTTGAATTAAAGATTACAGATGATACGAAGGCCCTGAAAACAAACATGAGTGCACATCCAGAATAATGCTGCATAACAAGGCGTGTTCAGACTGAAGGTGAAGTGAAGCACACGAAGTCAACTGATGGGAGCAGGGTTGATTTTTATCATTTATATGATTCGTATGGAGCCTCTGAAGCATCACATCTTTGTTTTTTTTCCAGTTTGTGCACTTGTTTTACTAAATTGTGTGTCAAAAATGAGAAAACGTGTGAAAAAAATTAAAAATCCTGCACACAAGATGCTCAGAAGAAGGCAAGAAATGAGTCAATGATGCTTTGAATTATGAAACATGGGTCAAAATAAAGGTGTCAGCAATGCATTGACTTTACAGGATCGACAGTTTCTCCAAAAAGCATCATCAAAGTGAAATAACGTGCACACAAACGTAGTAAAAAATAATGTTTTAGTTACTTTAGTCCCTGGATAAGCTCAGGCTGAAGCATCTGAAGGCCGTGTGTTGAGTTTGATGCCACCGAAGAGAAATAAAAATCTGTAAATGTGACATCCTGTTTTGTCTCGAGTTTTGCTAACTAACAGATAAATTAACTTTTTGTGAGAAAATAAACCTAAAATTCAAAATAAAATAAGGAGTGAGGACAGGAAGAAGCCTCATTTCCCAAAATATCTTCTTATTTCTGCCCATAAATTCAGATCTTTTATAACCAACAGGAACCAGCCTGTGTCTCAGTGTGTGTGTGTGTGTGTGTGTGTGTGTGAGTGTGTGTTTGAGAGAGGGGGTGAGCGAGCTTTGCGGGACAATGAGTCTTAAGATGACTCATTTCACTGCTGCACCAGCTCGCGCCTGTTTGCCCGATGCAGTTATAAAACAGCACACATCAAACACACCTTCACACCGCCGCTGCAACTTTAATGAAATCCTCCATCTGAGCACTTTTTAGGGACGTTTTAGAAGAAATAACATATCGGATCATTCAGATGGGACATTTCTTTTCTCGTAATTGTTCTTCCTGTCTGGTGAAATCAGACAAACTCACAGACCTGACGAGCTCGTTCACGTTTTTCCATGTAAAGTTCGAACGTTTGTGCAGTTCAAAGGAAGCACATTTTACTTTAGAGGATTTTTTTTTGGTTTGTTTTTGCAATATTAGGGACTAAAAAGGGACAAAAACACAGAATCGTATCTCGTCCTCTGTACGGTTTTAATGCCCGCGAAGGTAAAACTTCACATTACTGCAAAACAGCTAACGTAGTATTTAACGTTGGGTTTGCTCACTGTTGGCTTATTATTGTAAAGAGAGCTTTTTCACACATTAACTCTACTTGCATCCTGCAAAAATGCAAAAAATAAAGCACATACATCACTAGTCAGATCTTTACAGCACAAAAGTGGTAAAACGCTGCTGCTTTTGTCCACAGGGGGCGCCAGAATCAACCCAACATGAAAAGTTCGTATCATAAAGTTTTCAGCGATGATGTTTGTGAGGAGAGTCTCTTTAAATGAGCTGTTTTAAGGTTATTTTATAGGAAATATATGATGTATCTTTAGCATTTCTCCCAACTTTATTTGTCTCCTTGTCAACGCCAACACCTCAACTATAAGTCAGTGGATTTGTTTTTACTGTGTTTTTGTTAAAACGCCTGAATTAATGTCTGCGGGGAAGCTTAAGATGCTTTTGTTCCAGCTGACAAGTGACAAAATAAAACTACAGTTCATCACGCTGAGCACTTTAGTTATCTTGGCCTAGTTCGGTTGGGCGTTAGCTTGTTGGGTTTTCATTCACTGCATTTCGTTGCTCTGTACTGCAGGTGCAATGACAATAAAGTTGAATTCTATTCTATTCTATTCTATTAGTAAAGATTATCTTTCTTAACAAAACGTAGAAATATAAATTAGTTTATTTTCTGCAACAATCTCAGAGGCTTG
>JBAJHX010000062.1:979691-998459 GCA_037176925.1 Amniataba percoides | reverse complement strand
GCATCGCCTCGGGAGCATGTTTTCTGCTGCACCGGAGGGCTGGTGCACCCTCAGCAGCTCTGCTTCACACAGGTATGTTTAAAAAAGCCTTTGGAGATCGAACCCTGCAGTCTGTGAGGAGAAGCTGCTCGTTCTCCTGTGGTGCTCTTTGATTTTAACCATCTGAAAACAGCTTGTTGGATCTTAACTTGCCTCCTGCACCTGATGCTTGTTGAATGTTATTTCACTCACTTCTATGTAACTTGTACCATATTTTTCGGACTATAAAGCGCACTTACATTTTCTCAAAAATCGACAGTGTGCTTTATAATCCGGTGCACCTTATGTATGAATTCTGGTTGTGCTTACTGATCTCGAACAGATTTTCTGTGGTACACGGCGCTCAAAAACCTGTCAAAATGTTTTGGTACGACTTTGGTAAGAAGCTGCGCTGCTTGATGGATTGTTGGAGCATTACGGCCACCGTAGTCAGGAGCCTTATATATGAAAAATGATCGAAAATAGACCATTCATTGACAGTGCGCCTTATAATCAGTGCGCCCTATAGTGCGGAAAATACGGTAAGTCACCTGCTGGGAAGTCACACGTGCACATTTTTGCTCCCAGGTTTGTGTCGTCCGCACGTTGGCTTTGTTTCTTGATGAACTCATTTTGCAGTCGCCTGTTCTCCGTCCCGACTGACTGACTACTGCCAAAAACCGTGACAATCATCTCATCAGATATTGTCATGGAAACGAGGCTCATGTAGGTCACGTGTCGTGGGATTCGTTTTTGGAGCAGCTGTCTGTGGGGTCCAGTAAAAAATAAAAAGCGTCCGAAACTTTTTGATGTTCACGTGGAAAAAGAGGCGCCGGATGTGAGTCGCAGTTTGCAGCGGGACACTTTGAGACAGTTTCTGTTGTCCTGTTCACTGCCTCACTTTGATTAAATGATGGTTAAATCCCACAGGGATCAACAGTTTGAGAGTCAGTGTAAATGCAGTTATCTGAAAGCGTTTCTAATATTTTGTCACACTCATTCAGACTGAAGATATATTAGCCATACGTAAAAGATATCTATCAGGCAGTATGTCACATAAACACTCTGCTATAATGAAGTGTCCCACAGTGTTTTGTATAGAGAAACATGGCAGCAGCTCTTTTCACATGAAATGTTGCTGGGATAGAGACAAAGTGTTTTTTAACCCATGCGGCTCTGATGATGCACGTTATTATCTGAAACGTTTGGCTCATCGGTGTTGAGTTTGGAGATCGATCGACCTTTTTGAACCTTTTGTCATTTTAAAATACGACAGATCGTTCCTGATGGTCATTTTCGGGAGCGAATCGGAACATCCTGGTTTAATACGGCTAATTACTGAAACCCGGCGCCGTGTAAAGCTTGTTTTGGCAGATTGTCACAGATCCTGGTCCCGCTCAGGTTATAAAAGAGATTTACGATGGCTAGTTCATTCCAGTATCGCGAGGTTTAATCCAGTCGAAACAGAGACTGACCACAGCTGTTTGCACTGGTGGAATAAACGCTGACAGTTTGTCCGCAGAGAGAATACACACAGCTTTGTTTCTTTTTTCTGCAAAGTCTCTCTGCAAACATCAGAGTGATATTGTGCTCGGTTATGAATTATTAATGGAGGCTGCCCATGTCATGTTATATTTAAAATGTAATAACTTTTGACGGCCTGTGTTGACTCTGGAATATCTTCATCTAGTCGGCGGCAGATAACCGAGCGTGTGAAGTCGAGTTAATCATTCGCCACCGCCCCCCTCCACCCTCCTCTGTACCTCGGAGCTGCAGAATAAATCCCTTCATTTGGCAGAGGAGTGTTTTCTGCTGGCAGCGGGGAGGCTTGGCTCGGCTGCTCTTAGCCAGCCGCTCTGCGAGCATGTTTTCATACAGCTGTCAGCAGACGGCGAGCGCAGGTTAAACTGAAGGCGGCTGCGTCTGGAGCGCACGTCGCTCTGCAGAGACTCCTCCATGAATGTAATATAAGTCCAGACATTGTGCAGGGAGGTAACTGATAGCTCTGAAATATTGATGGCGGGTGTGTTTCTGTGTCTCGTGGCAGATTTGTCACTTTGCACGCTCTTTCTGAATCTGCTCTGTTGTGTCCGTGAGAAACACTCACTAACCGTCCAGCCGGCGTGACGAGATGAAACCGAAGCTCGCTTTCTTCGCTCTGCAACATCAAAATACGACGTCACTGAAGTTCAGGAGGAAGATCTCACGTTGGTGTTGTTTCTTGGCAGCGATGGAGCAACGTTCGTCTTATTTGAGGCCTCAACTGATGAGCTAATTAAAGCTAATACAGGGATTTTACTAACAAAGCCGTCATTGAATCTCTCTCTTTCTTTAGCAAAGAGCACGAAACATTCAGGTAGCAGCTTCTCACTTGTCACCCGTTAAAATGGCGAACGTAGCCGGCGGCCGGTCACATCAGCTGTCACTCATTAACGTTAATTGCTTTAGTGAGAAAGAAACGTGTCTGTCGGCTGTGCAGAGACAGTTTATGAAACACGAGGCCAAAACTGAAACAGAGCCAAGAGCACAAAGTTTAAAAGGTTTTTGTTCATGTTTGACTCATTTTAAAAAAATATATCTTTCCCTCTAAAACTATTTTTGTCTGTTTTAACTTTATATTTCATTTTCTTTGCTCTGAGGAATCCATTTTGGTTTAATAATACTGAGGTGTAAAGTGTCCTGTTTGAGTTTGATGTGTTTTCCTTTATTTCTCTGGAGGACGGGCTCGTAAACTGACTACACGTGTGTGTGTTTCTTTTCCATGTCACGCTGTGTGCCACTCCTCACCCCTGAATCAAATTGAAAACATTATGATAATTATTACTATTATTAACCCTGCCTCATTATTTTCCGTGTAGCTGTTTGTAAGCTGTGCCTCTTCCTGGCCCGCTGCTCTTAATGAGGCCTTGTTAAAAACATCCACATCACTGGCATTTCCCTTTAATGAGAGCACCGGCGGTCTCCATGCTGATGCCCTTTATGGTGAGCCGGCGCTGCTCTTTTCCAAAACAACATGGACGCCGCTGCAGCTGCCGCAGCTTATGGGGTTTTAATTTTCGTCTCCGTGGGAGGAGCGCAGGCCTTCGGGGGGGGGGGCGACTTAGAAATTGAATCAGTGCTGATGGCGTCCTGGGAGAGATTCACAATAACACACCGTAATGCACTGGGAGGCTCCTCGGCTCTGTGAGATACAGTGAAGAGCCTCAGGGGACAAGACTGTGAGAAAGATGGCTGTGTGTGTGTGTGTGTGTGTGTGTGTGTGTGCGGCTTAAATGAAAAATACTCCCACACACTCTTCAGTTTGGATGTGAAATACACTCCAGGAGATTTTTTTTTCTTTGGGGTAACACGCAGCAGCTTCTTCGCGCAGAGGCGGGAACGCCTCCGCTGAATTAATGACCACCTCCGCCGTCGTCACGAGAAATTAAAACTGTTTCACTCAACAAAACCTTAAAAGGTTCAATGTTTGTGGCCGCATAAATCTGAAGCAAATTCACACAGCGTTCGTGAAATTTGTGAGTTTGTCTTGTTTATTCTGCAGAACTGATTTGGTTTACGGGTGCAGAAACACAGCTGATGGTGTCCGAAGCTTTCAGAGCTGTGTGACGTCTCATGAATGTCACCTGAGTGAACGATCACAAGCTGAAAAATATGTGTTAATGCAAATTTAGAAAGAAGCACTGCACCAAACCTCCTCCTCATCTCTGCTTCACGTTAGAGGTCCAACGATGTGTAATAAGAATAAAAACAAAAACTCACTCTGTGGGTGCTGTCGCCAGGTTTTAATCAACTGTGAGACATTATATAATATAATAATGTTTGATAAACTGACAGGGCTGTTTTAATGACATTTCTATTCATTTCACACCGTGTTATGTTTTAGTATGAACATGAGAGCCGTGCGTCTTCACTGGTCTCAAGATTCAATTAGATTAAGATTATCCTGCCTTCGAGTCGATATCACGATGAATCATAACGCATGACGGTGTGATATTACTGCACAATGAATACAGGCAGTCAGATAAATAGGAAGTTATTTAGGAAATCAGTGTCAGCATACATTAAATTTACATCATAAACCAGAGTTGATCCATCCTCAAAAACAAATATAACAAAAAAAACTTTTGCAGGCTACCTGCAGATTGTAGTAACTGTCTTATTCTTTTTAGAAAGGACACTTCTTTAATGTGGCACAATTACAATCATCACAAACATGATCTGTGTCTGAACACAGCAGCAAATACTGAAATAATGAGGTAGTACTGCAGTCTGCTTCTTCACAAAAGAAACGATTTAAATGTGAACATAAACATTAAATTAAATAATAACCCGAGATAAATGATAAAGTCCAAGCTTAAAAGTTATTGTGGAAAATTGCTCATCCTCATAAAAACAAACATAAGCACGATGCAGCGACCAGGAAGTTCTTCTTCTTCTTCTTCTTCTTCTTCTTCTTCTTCTTCTTCTTCTTCTTCTTCTTCTGGTTCGACCATGAGGTTATTTTGAACTTTACAAGCAGCGTAACATTTCGTAGGCTATAATCGATTATGTTCTGTCACTGATGAAGAGCCTGATCACTATTAACATAAGTCACTCATGCAGTCAGGTGGGAGCTTTGTTTATATAATGAAATGAGAAAAGTGCTGAATCTATCGTCTGAAATATCTGAGCATTTACAGACTCTCCTCTCTGTTTACGCCGTTGACTGTTTAAAAGTCAGCTCGCTCTGTCTGCAAAGCGCTGGGCTGTTGTGATCACCAGAAATCAGAAAATCCCTCCTTCATGCTCCATTTTTTTCCTCTTGAAATGTGCTCTTAGTGCAGCAATTTCACTGCAGAGGAAAACAGCGGCAGAGCACTTGAGAGCTTTTCTCTCAGCGACAGAGGACACTGAACTGTCTGTTTGAGCTTTTTATCAGCTGTGACACAATTCTGCCTCGAGTGGAAGAGCAATAGCACTTTCTTTTCGTAAAAAAAAAAAGAAGAGACAGCACACAGGCAGCAATGAAAGGGATTTAAAGTTATTTAATCACGTCACTTGGATTTACAGTGTCTGCTGCTAACGAGACTCTAACTCTGGATTTAAATATAAAGAAGCATTTAAATGTGTTTTCTTCCCTTTCTCTGACCCTTTGATACAAACAGGGGACAAAGGGGGGTAATTACAGAGAGAGAAAATATCACCAAAATAAATTGTGGGATAATAAACCTGCCTTGGCATTTATGTATTTTTGGAGTGTTTCATAAGCTTGTGAAGCTGAAATGCACTGAGTCACCAAACGTTTGTCATCTGAACAGCTCAGCCCGCCCGAAGCGACGCTGCAGAATAAATCTGCTCTTTACATTAAACACAGGAAGTGGAGAATATCTTTGTACGGGCGTATTTGGGCGTTACTGGCTTCATAAAATATCTGAGATCAGGTTTGGGTGCTCGATTTTATTTCTGATGTGACGACCCCGCTTGGTTTTTTTCTCAAGAAAATGAAATATTTAAACATATAATATCGTTCATTTGTTCTCACCATCCCAAACTGTGAATACGCCACACAGCATGAGGACACTCGTTTCAAATTTAACCACCATGTTGTTTTCATTTGTGCTTTATTGGACCTTAAAGCATCTAATCGGACAGTATAACCACCGTTTTGTTCTTTCTTACTTTACTTAGTGGTTGTTTGTTTCGTTATGTGTACAGTTTGTTGTCTGGTATAGTTGTTTATTTTGTGTTTTGTTGGGTTGGTTGTGTATGTTTCTAAACTTGTGGGAGTTTTGCAGCATGGTCGCACAAATCCTCCTGATATCTGTGCAGTATGTACACACATTTACTTTGCATTAAAAATAAAGAAATCTATTAGGACAAAACCAAAATAATGAAGGTGCTGAAACAAAATCTTGACCGGGAGATCTGTCAGCTAATAGTTGAAGTGTGTAACTTGTATTAAAAGAAGTTTTAGTCTTAAAAAAATCAGAAACACACAGATGAAACAGAACAAAGGAAGGAGGCTGATTTTTATAAAGGGGGGCTGACGAGGGAGCAGGTGAGGAGACTAACGAGGAGACTAACAGGTGAAAACAATCACCAGTGACGAGTCTGACATCAGAGGAGAGATAAGACTACAAAATAAAACAGGAACAGTTTAACTGAAAAGACACCAACAGGGAACAATATTTTACACAAAATATGAGTAAGAAGAAGACCAGTGATGGAAGGAAAAGTGAAGAATTAACTGAGTGACTCTGAGAGAAAGATGGAGGAACCTGAAAGTTGGACTCTCACCGACTTTAAAAGCCTTTTATAATGTCGTCGTGCTTTATGGTTTCATATTCACGTTCCCAAACAAGCAGTCGAGCTCTGCACCATGTCAGAATATACGTTTCAATAGGCAGAAATGTCCTCACCTGGGCAGGTAATGACTTATTGATCGGCTCCTTATCGGCCGCCTGCAGGTGGAGTTCACTCCGCTCGCTCTCCGCCTCTTTGTGGGGAGTAAAAAAAAAAAAAAACTCCTCTGTGACCTTTTGATAGAGACACAGAGACTCTGAAGATGGCAGCAGATGCTCAGGACCTGTCCAGACGTGTTTGGGACTGTAATTACTCCCAGTACACACACACACACACACACGCACACACACACACACACACACACACTTCACCCCATGAGGATAGTACACATAAACACAGTTTCATTCTTCTAACATGACGCTTTTAGATGGAAAACAGCTCAATTTACCATCTTGAGGTCGGTTTGAAGGGCACTGTGTGTGTGTGAGTGTGTGTGTCTGTGTGTGTGTGTGAGTGTGTGTGTGTGTGTGTGTGTGTGTGAGTGAAAGCAGTGAGGTGGAAGCAGTGAAGGGTTTTCGTTTGCGAGATGTGTCGAACTCTCAGCCAACCTAATTTAACACTTGCGTCATGTAAAGCTCCAGCAGGCCGAGCTGCAGCGGTGGAGGTGGTGCACACACACACACACACACACACACACACAGACACACACACACACACACACACACAGCTGAGGAGGAAGCCGTGTTGCAGAGTGTTACATCAGCTCTCCTCTCTGATGGTTTAATGGGCTCCTCACTTTACAGGATGGCGGCTGATGAAAACCTTCAGTCTTCACGCTGTCATCTTTCAACAAATTCACAATTTTTTTCTTTTGTGTGTGTTTTGTTGAGCAGGTTTCTGATAAATGAAACCTCAGATTAATCACTGGCGCACTCACATTACAAACTCACATCTGAAACAGCTCATTTGTGCGCTCATTAGGCTCATTTTGTCTCCTCAGTTGAATAATTTATTCCCTCAAATTACTTAAAAACATTAAATACTGCTGCTAAACTGCCCCTGGTCTCCATCAGACACGACGCTCTGTTGTGTTGCACGGTTTTGTTGTTACTGCACGTTAAATAGACACCTCAGAGTCTTATAAAATGTTGTACATAATACGCTGACTGTGGACCAAAAAGCTGAACTTTAAAGAGCGAAGGTGGATGCAAATGAATGGACGTGTTGTTCCTGTTACTGCTGCATCCGAGAGAAGCGTTTAACCTTTAAACCCTCGTGAACTCTGATCATTAAGCACAAAAACAGAGATTTGTTGAAGTAAAAGAAACCCTGAATTAAACTTGACACCGCTGTGGTGAATCTGGTGAGCAGTAAAAGGTTCAAACGTGACGGAGGAGCTGTGCGGTTTCTGCGCTCTGTCCTTCGATGATGATCGGTGACCCGGTTTACTCTGTCGGCCTCATCTCGGCTCGTTGACTCTTTATGATCACAGAAAGCTCGTCAGACTCACCTCTGTCCTTCATTTTCAATCACATCTCAACACTTTAAAGCATGAACTTCAGAACTGTTCTGTGTGTTTCAAAGTTAAGATCTTTTTGCTCAGATTGTCTTTTTGGATACTTCAAAAAGAACAAAGAGTCCAGCGTAATATGTCGAAAAAGCTGATGAGACCTCTTGGAAAAATAAAGCCTCGTGTTGGTGAACACATAAGAATTAACTCTCAATTCTCAAAGTTTTTTCAGACACAGACTGAGCTCCAGGATCTCCGAATGTCTCGTAGAAAGTCCCTCTGCTCGCTGTAAATACAAATTAATGTTGTTGAATCATTAAAACCGAATCTGGCAGCACTTTCATCTTCATTTCACGTCCACGTCAGACTGATGCGTTCTGTCAAATGCCTCAAAAGTGAGTTAGGACTTGGACGATTGTTGATGACAGCGTCATGCAGTGAAACCAGGTCACTGCTGTCTTTAACTTACACTTAAGAAACGTAGAAATGTAGAGACGTGATGCAATAAAAGGTCACATGTTCAACAGATCAAATGTGCATGAATGAAGTCAGAGCGTTGTTTTGTCAGCTATCATGTCAGAAATGGACGACGCTGCTGTTTAAAACGAAGCCTCTGACATTCTGCAGCGCCGCGATGACTCCTCTGACAACACGCGCAATCCCATCAGCTCACATCATCGCCAGGCCTCAGGTTGTTATGCTTTATTTAAATGAGTCCATACATGTTAAAGTAATGAACCGTGAGGCTGTGAGACCGGAGGATAGATGCCCCGTCGTGCAGTATTCACTCATGGTGGTCTCCATGCTCAGCCTGACTTTTCAAACACTTCCTTTTGATGCAGTATCAACATGTGAAACAGGGCAAAGCTACATGCAAATATCATTCTTCCATCTTCAGACAGTCAGAAGTGGCTCAGATCCGACCGCGCACACACGATGCACATACTGCACATGAATCACCATGCAAAGACAGACACCTCCGCACACTTTAAACGGTGTCAGTTTGCCAAAATGAAAGGAAAACATCAATATTAAATATCGACATGTGGCTAAAGTTATTCCGTCAGCGTGCTCCTGCAACGCTCAGGCTCTCCTCTGTGCCTTCATATGCAAATATTTACTCTGTGCTGGAAACCTGAGGATGAGAAGTCGACAGTTTCTCATTTTTCTGGGTCTTGTATGTAACACGAGATCACTTTTCACATTAATGTAGTTTGGACGCCTCAAAGGTTGTTGCTTGTTTCTTTTCTGTCATCTCTCATCTGTCAGCTCTTTAATAAAATGCCTCCAAAAATCCAGTGTGGTCCACTTTTAAAGCAGGAACATAAGATGCATTTTGACCTGCATGTGACCAAACACAGCTTCTCCTCAGTCTCACCCTGCGTGTGTGTGTGTGTGTGTTTCAGGTCGCCGCTCAGGCCGTGCTGTTCATGTGCATGAACACGGCTGGGATCTTCATCAGCTACCTGTCCGACCGGGCTCAGCGTCAGGCCTTCCTGGAGACGCGGCGCTGCATCGAGGCTCGGTTGCGACTTGAGACGGAGAATCAGAGACAGGTGAGTCCACGGTTTGATTTCTTCATCACAGATATTCAGAGACCCTGCAGGATACGGTCGAGTGATTATTCGACATTAGTATAACGTGATAAACATTTGCCTCCATCGCTGTGAGCGTCTGGTTTCTGTGTGTTGGTTCTGCTTGTGTCCCTGCATGTACTTGATCATGATTGACGGGCTCCTCGCAGCAGCAGCGGGGGAGTTTGGATTTAATTGGCTTTGGGTGTTTTAAGAGAAAGATTCTCTGACGTCGGACCTCTGAAGTTCAGCTCCATGCAGAATTCAGAAATATTAAACCTTGACCTCTGGATGACCTTCAGTAACACGCGGTACGTCGCTGGCGTGCAGAGCAGCGCTGATGTTTGTTGCAGGAGCTCGGCGTGAGGAGAGTTTGATGAGAGGAGCGAAGCGACTGACAGATTTCAGTTGACAGCAGCGAACGTTAGCGGCACAGCTAATGAGCCTGCTGAGAGGAGAATAACATGGACGCCGCATCGATCCGCCGCTGTCACGCAAACTGTGCAGTGCTGCAGTCACACACACACACACACACACACACAGCTTTGTTTACGCAGTGGAGTGGGCGGTCAGGCTCTGAGAAGCCACACACAGCTTTTTTCTTAACGGCGTCGTGTTTCCTGGAAGGGGTTTCGGCTGTACGGTTGTAATGGAGCAACACGGGGTGCCGCCTCGACGTGAACCAATCACAGCCTGTTGTTTCTGTCAACACGCTGCAAAAAACACAGAGCCTCGTTTCCACGGCACAAGGAGAGATAGAGTCTTTCTCTGTGTGTGTGTGTCATAATCTGTTGTGTACAAATGTGACTGAACAGCATGGAGAGAAACAGGAGACGTCATTTAAAGCTGCTGATCAGTATTTTCATGTGACGCGACTGCGGCTCCTGTCAGCTGTGTTTTGGTGTTTTTCAGCTCGCTGTCCAGCCTCAGCCCTGTTTGTAGCGTCAGCAGGGATCTTTTAAACCCAAACTGACTGTCTGTTCATCATAATATAGATTTCAGATTGTAATGTGCAGCCAAACTCAAAAAACCACAGAGGCCTCGTGTCTTCTGGAGAGCTGCCACAGAGTGGTCAGTGTCAGCACGCAGCGGATTGTCCTGCAGAAACAAAGTGAATTAAATAGATAAAGAGTCAATATGTTTTAAGAGGAGTTTTCTGTATGTATGTACAGTATTTGTATGATATGAGTGCATGACAGTATATAATGACAAATCACATCAAAAGACACAAAGCTGCAGTTAAAACTTTGTCTAAAGAGAAGTCGTTTGGCTTCTGCTGAGACATTTCTGACTTTGAGCTGAGATTAAACCTTTTTTACGCCTTCTTAGGGGCCAATTATGCATCTTTTAAGATCTTCACAGTTTTAAACGACCATCTTTTTTAATATGAATCAACTTTAGCTGCTAAACTGGTCCTGAGTGCTCTGTCGTTTCTTATTTTTACATGCACATAAAAAAAAAAACGCAGCACAGACGACAGTAGAAACAGGACAAAGAAACCAAAGTGTTTTTTGAGCGAACACGATCTGAATGAGGAATGAAGATAGAAGTTGTCAGCAGGCCGCTGGAGGGCTTCAGCTCTCGGCTAAAATCAAGCTGCGCTAATGACTTTCAAAGCTTCTCTGACACTGAGTCCGCTGGCTCTCAGCTGTCCAAACCGAGAGCGTGTCCAGTGGAGCAAACACACACCACAGGCCGCTTTAAAGCTACACTGCAAGAAATGATCAGCCCAAAACACAAAACACACCACAGGTGCAGTTTGGAGACTTTGTGTCTTCAAATTAGGTTTGTTTGCTCTTTGACGTTTGATTAATTCTCATTTTGTTTGAGGAAATTATTGAGAAAACCGAGATGACATTTATTTTTTAATTATAAACTTTAGTCACTTTCAGAGCTGCAGTTTGTTACTGAGGCAGCTGGTCACTTTTTTACTAGTTTTTCTAGCAAATAAAACAAAAACCTCTGAGAAATAATGTTAAAAGAAGCTTTTTCCAGAGCTTTCAAGAAGTTAACTGTCTTAAGATTAATGCTGCAAGGTCAGTACTCTCAGAGGAAAACATCAGAAAAACATTAGAAATACGTCTGCAGTTTTTAACTTGTTATTTTCCTGAAACTGCTCTTTAGATGTGCAACAGTTTTTCATATTAGTGGATCTGCTTGTCCCTGTTATTTATTAAAGCAACTACACTGACTGAAATATCCAACATGCAACAATCAGTGCATTTTATGGTCCGTCAAATGAAGATTTAACACTCAGTATGTAGGCAGCGTTTCTGTTTAAACAAAACCCTCGATGTGATTATGAGAAAAATCTCAAGTTTCCATGTAAACACAGTGAGTGTGTGTTCGACAGGTGAATCTGCTGCGACCGAACAAACCTGAGATCTTCACGTGTTCAGACTCTGAATTCAGGACGGCTCTGTAAAAATCCACATTTCTTGCAGTGAATCTCTGAAGCCCGGCAGCGTTTGGTCGCGACGCAGCAGCCGAAGCATTAGCAACGCTCCGCTGAGATGTTCGCCTGTCTGGACCTTAATTTGGGAGATGCGCCGCTCCGCCGTGCAGCACGGATACCAGACGACACAGAAACAGGCAGAAACACCCGCTCGGCTTTCCTGAAACGCAGCTCGCACGTTTTTTACTCGCTCGGCCGACGAAGCTCGTCCAATCAGCTTCAGCATCGCACGCTGCCATCAAACACACCTTTATTTTTTATTTTTTATTAAAGATGCAAAGAGTATCTGGAGGATCATCCTTTCATAGACTCACTAAAACATGGGAGTAATATAAGTTTATAGCAATAATAAAATCCATGTAACCATCAATGTGGGTTTTATTAAATAGCACAACAGCACTGTGAATAAATGTGTGAATAAGAAGCATTTTGTGCCCTTTAATGTTTTAATTCGTTTCACATGCGAGGACCAACAGTAAAGATGTTTGTTGTTTCCTGTAAGGACACTCAAACTCAAATCTTTATCATGATTACGGTTCAGGGAGGAAATATGAGATGCTGAGCGGTGATACTTTATGTGTCTGCACAGGACATTTAGTGAGGCTAAAACTCTGGATAAAGTAAATATTTTACATTTTCCCTGTAAAGAAATAGTTAGAAATGACTATGAGAATAAAAGAAAACAAACACGACGTCTTTAGATCATCTTTAAACACATCGAATGAAAAATAAAAGGTATCACAGTGGACGTTTGGTTGACTGTCGCTCACTCAGATGAGACTTTCCTGAGTTGAACTGGTGTGTGTGTGTGTGAAAAGTGAGAGCGAAGGCTGCGATGAAGCAGCATCGTGCGACTGTTTTTCATTGAGAGAGACGATGATGATGAATGAAGGTGGGTTCGTGTTCAGAAAAGGCTGAATGGAGGACGGCGTCTCTCTTTCCACTCGTGTTGGAGGTTTGAAGAGGCTCTCCAGAGCTCTCAGACAGCGTCATGCAGCCTCGCTGTTCACAGGAGGTTGGACGCTTATTCATTTATTTTTTAATTGGAAAACTGCATCTGCATTACGAGCTAAACGGGCCGAGAGCAGCAGCCTCGTTCGCATCGACCGCACAAACATTTCTGAGAAAGTCGAGCTGATTGTGCGGTGACAGAATCATTAATGTGGTTCACATTTCTATTGATTTTTTTAATGCATTATTTTCAATCTTTTTTTCCAAACAAAAGCTGACGACAATCAATGAAACCATCTCACAGCCACAAAGCTTTCAGAGTTCACAATCCAGACAGAAAGACACTCATCCCTCCTTTATGAGTCTTTACATTCACAGTTTGTAAGATTGAAGTGCTTTATAAAGTGAAAATCAGGAGGCTTATTGTCATGCTGAATTTGAAGTTATTAGTTGTCAGCAAAAATCAATAATCATTTGTCATTTCTGTGAGTTGATGCACAGAGGAAGATCCTGTTCATATTGTTGTTTATAAAAGTAGTTTTTGCTTTTTTTTCAATGTGCAAGGCAGTGAACTAAAGGGACTCAAACTCAAACATGCCCACATGATTGCTGTTTTCAAAATAAAGTTTCAGGACTCAATAATGGTCAAACTAGCGATCTTGGAGCGTTTGCAGCGATCGGACGCGTCCCCTCTGTTCGTGTCACACATCAGGGACCAGCTGGGTTTTTGAACGTCAGCTCGATTTCTGCTCAGAGAAACTCGAGGCTTGGTTTTTAATGTATTCAGTATCTGAACGGAGCGATTGCTTGGCGCCGATGCAGCTCCCGGAGGCCAAAAAAAAAAGCCACGGAGGGACGCTCCCACTCCAAATCTGCTTCTGCTTCTGCCAAGAGTCGGTACAAAAAACCACGAGACGAATTTGGTTGTTTGTGTTGCTCCTGCGGGCCTGCGGGCTTTGCAGGATCCTGCTTGAAGAGCTTAAGCTGGCAGAGTCGGAGTCATCTTTTAAATCATTTCTTACACACAGACCTTTATGTAATTTGTTTTTACAAGATTCTTTCACTTGCGTTCGCCTGCTTAATACTTCTCGACTTGTGTCTCCGTTTAATTCCTCTTTGCTCTTGATCTTTATGTGGTGTTGCTCCCTGTAGAAGACACACTATAAATATTGAAATATTTACTTCAATCTACACATATCGTGTTTTTAAACTCACTGAAAAGATTCAATTTGCTGCAAAAAGATTTAAAACTTGTTTATTATTGTTGGTATATTTTATATCTGTTATGAAATGATGCCAGTGCAGATATTAGAAAAAGGTTTCCGACTGAAAAGGATTTGAACAAAAGAGAAATTGATCAATAAACAATCAATCGAAATGATTTTATCAGGATGCTGTCGCGGATGTTTTAGATTATTTCAGTTTATCCAAATATCCGATCATGTTTTTTTGTTGTTTCATATGTCTGTTTTTTCTCCCCCACAGGAGAGGCTGGTCTTATCTGTCCTGCCACGTTTTGTAGTTTTGGAAATGATCAACGACATGACAAATGTAGAGGACGAACACCTCCAGCATCAGTTTCACAGAATCTACATCCACCGCTACGAGAATGTCAGGTGAGGCCGCCGGTTCGGTCGTTTCTTCAACCAGGAAGTCAGCGAATCTTATACAAAGGTCTGGTCTGCTGATGTAAACTGTGATTGGCTGTTAAAATCCTGTGTATGTTGACTTAAATGGAGAAAATCTGTGTCGCTGCCGGTAACCATAGCAACAGCAGGCGACGGACGCTTCGTGCTATTTTAAAAATGCGACACAAAAACACTCACGCAGGTGTTTTCCTCTGCTGAGGTTTAAGACTAAAGATTCAAGCTGTAACAGTTCTGATTATTTTAACTTAAACTTCCTGAGTTCCTTCAGTGCGACGGATGGTCAGAAATTAAAGCTATAATTCATTAAGATGCAAGATTAAAGGTCAGCAGCAAATCCAAACCACACTGATCAAACATTTAAAAAAAGAGACTAACAGAGCTCATCGCTGTTAGTTATGTTTAGACTCAAGGACGCTCTCAAAGAAAATATTTGATCTTTCTATGAATGAATACTTTCAGACAAATTGGAAAATCTTGAGTATATGATGGCCTGTTTGTGAGTCGATTTGTCTTTTCAAACAAACGTTTACCACCTGCTTCAAGTTTTTTTATTAATGATGTCTTTCAAATGATGGAGATCAGCGATGGAGCTGCTGTATTTTATCGTCTTTTTCTATGACGCTGAACAGATATTCTGTATAAGTTTCCTCCAGATTTGTTGTTCTCATGACAAGCAGCTGATTTATGATCTCAGACGATCAGACGCGTTGCTGGCAGCTCGACTGTCTGCAGGTCAAACTGTTCGGCTCCTGTTTTTAACTGAGGGGCTGCTTTAATATTACTGGAACAACATTTTACATGTTTCAGCTGAAACTGTGGCTGCTGCGATGTAAAGCTGATCATGTCGTCTTCATTTTCTCTTGTTGTTTTCCTACTTTCAGAACTGCACAAGCACAAACTTCACCTTTCTCTCTGTTTGTCAGAAATTACAAAGCATCATCTTGTTTTAAAAAACTTTATTAGAAAAAAACGAGTGGAGCTTTACATGTTGATGCTCCATGTTTTGGTCAGTTAATCGAAGTTCAGTGTGAGTTTTAACATTGCAGGTTGTGGTTGTGCAGAAAGAAAGTTTAAAGCACGTAAAGTTATGACGTGATGATGAGTCAAAGCACCTGTGTGACGACACAAGGCTCATCAGAGAGAAGCTTCACATTATTTCACATTAACTAACAGCGTTTTACTGCTTTAAGTCTGTTTGTATGTGTTTGGATGATGTTAAAGAACTGACCTGGATATTAAAGTGACATTTCCGTATTTTATTCAGCATTCTTTTCGCAGATGTTAAAGGCTTCACAAACCTCTCCACGACGCTGTCAGCGCAGGAGCTGGTGCGAATGTTGAATGAACTCTTTGCACGCTTCGACCGCCTTGCACACGTAAGAGATTTTTTTTTTAATCTTTTATCTGTTATTTCTTTAAACTCGTCAATGTTTGTTTGAACCAGCATTTCATTATCAAACACTATTTGGTTTCTGCTACAAAGAACAGCAGCTTCATGTCAGTTATAATTTATTACAGTGGTGAGAAATTGAGTAAAAAAGAGTAAAAAAAAATAATATTAAGAGACTTTTTCCTGCAGCGTCCTCTCCTGTTTCTTTAGTCATGTTTTTGTCGCGTTTGGATCAAACTGCTCTCAATCGAACCATCAAGTCTTCACACTGAAACCATATGAAGGTTTGTCAGTGTCCAAATACGATATATATGTGACTAAAACTAGTTACTGTGATTCGAAGAAGCCCAACGATACAGTGAAGAAGAAATACAGGGTGGTTGTGTTTTTCTCCTGGAGATTTACACTTTCTGCTGACGGGCGGTTCATCACGCTCCTGTTAAAGTCTTGATAACTGTAAGTGACATAAATTCAAAAGGAAGAGACAGACTGACCTTTAACCTGACCTGTTGTTTCCCTGCTGAGTGTGTGAGGTTTGGTCTCTCCATCTTCTGGGAGCATCAGGTGGATTCTTATCGACAAACGAACATGAACATGATCAGATTTAAACACACAAGCAAAATAAACGTGCAGAAACAAACATTTAACCGCTGACTCGCTGACTGATTCGTGTCTTTTTGTCGGAGCTCCTCTTTTCTGAGCTGCCAAATCTCAAGAGATCTAAATAAAGACACTCCTGTCGCCTCATGTGTATTTTAATCAAAAACAACAGATTGAATAATTCATCACTCACTCTGCTGGACTGTATGTTTGTCATGCTCGACCAGTCAGCGCAGAACCAATGATGAAGATTGGTACTTTTTTTTTATTTGCGTAATTTAGTTCTCTGCACTTCTAGTTCATATTTCCTGTGGTACATTTATAAACTGACTTCTCATGTCGGGTCCCTGGTTTGCCTGCAGACTGATGTGATCTGTGTGTTGCAGGAGCACCACTGTCTGCGAATAAAGATCCTGGGAGACTGTTACTACTGTGTGTCTGGTCTACCTGAGCCCAGGCAGGACCACGCCCACTGCTGCGTGGAGATGGGCCTCAGCATGATCAAAACCATCAGGTACCGTCTTCTCCCGACAGCTTTTTCAGGCCTGCGTGTTTTTATTTATAACTGCAAAGATATGGTGATTTTTTGTTTTTTTTGCAAATTCATGAGATGCTGAATTAGCTGTTGTCGTTTGTTTTATTCATGACACCCTGGTGTAAGTCACACTCGATCTAAAAATATGTGCGTGAGTGTTCAGATCCAGCGATTTTTGGCAATCAGGCGAGGAGTGTTTTAAAGTGCCTTATTCTCCTCCATCAGCTGTGATTCACAGCCGCCGCTGCAGCTCCACCTGCTGATTCTGTTGATGAGAGGATCAATCAGCAGACAGACGACTTAACTAACTTCCTGTTGCTTTGCGAACACCTGTCACCTGCCTGTCTCCAGGACAAATATTCACCTGTCACTGATTCTTTCTCTTTGTCTGGCTTCTTTTTGCAATAATTATGCTGAAGCACAAGTTTTTGGAGTCTCTGCTGGAGAGATGAACACACTCTTCCAAAGACATTCATCATGTGGTGTTTGATGATGGAGGTGCAGAGCTCTGTCTGACACGTCGCTCCAAAACCTCCCACAGATGTTCAGCTGGTTCAGATGTGCTGATGTGAAGGAAAACAGCATCCGATTCATTTTCATCCTCATCAAACCATCAGAGAGTCCTCGTTCCACCGTGGAAACAAATTTATTCTCCACTCATTTATTCAGGTTTTTCCTTTAATTTGTCTCATGTGGTCAAAAGAAAACAACAAAGAACAGTCCATCATAAAGCAAACACTGATTTAAAGAGCACACGAGGAGTTAAAGTCAGCAACATGAACGTTTCCTTGTCAGATCAGGACACGTGATGTGAGAACTGATCCTCTGACACCTTCAACAGGCTGAGTTGTAAAACGACATTTCCATCAGCCTCAGCTGTACTTTTTCTTTGATGCTAGTCAGCACATGTTAGCGTGCTAACCTGACGGTGAACATTTTTCCTGCTAAACATCATCATGTAGGAGTGTTGCTGAAACGCTCAGCTGTGAGCAGATTTGATCTGTTCAGATGTCTTTGTGGAAGTTCGATGCTTCATCCCTGGAGCATTTTTCTGCAGGAACCACAGTGAGACTTTGAAATCCTCTCGTGGTTACAGCACAGTTAGTTTAGAGGTGCAGAGGGCAAGTCCGACACTAACGTCAGTCACTGAGTCAGTTAACGATGAAGCTACACGGCCGGTCGGTCGAGTTTTGAAGCCATCGTGACTCATTTCGACAGGGAGCTGCAGAGCATGAGCGAACACGTCTGCTGGGAGTGCGAAATCAACATGTGATAGAAAACTCTGCTCGTTTCTCTGTGATGAAGCTGTTTTATTGATCAAAGCTGAACAGACACTGACTGACAAATGTTCTTCTGCTCCAAACATGAACTCTGAACTTTGTGGTGTTTCAGGAGGAAAAGTACCTCAGTTACACTCTCATGTTAGTTTGACATTTTCTACATCAGCTCTGTTTGATACCAAGGAAGACAAGAAGAAATGTTCATGTTCATGTTGGTTTCTTCATGATGAAAACCTTCAGTTTGTTCACACAGTAAAATCTGTTCAATGATTTAATGTCCAGATTCACTTCATCCACAGTTAGTTTGTTTGAGCAGAATCTCACTGATCTCAAAGAAAATGATCAATCATCTCCTTATTGATTATGATCAGGATAATTACACTTTTATAACACCTCATAACAACATTTGCTCAAACAAATAAATGTAAATGTGATTACAGATTTCTTTCCAAATGTACAAAGTGGTGAAGAAAATATGTGTGATAAAGGAAGGTCTGCTGCTTTCTCTCTTCAGACTCATGCAG
>JBAJHX010000062.1:962132-975445 GCA_037176925.1 Amniataba percoides | reverse complement strand
CACGCTGGAGAGACTATGTCTCTCGGCTGGCCTGGGAACGCCTCAGGATCCCCCCGGAAGAGCTGGAGGAAGTCGGGGATGAGGGAAGTCTGGGCATCTCTGCTTAGACTGCTGCCTCCGCGACCCGGCCCCAGAGCAAGCGGAAGAAGATGACATGACAAGAACCAGGAATAAACATGTGCAAGTAAACAGTGAGATATGCTGTAAATATATAAAGTGATCCGTGTCTGCTTGTATTTTATTGGCCAGTGCAGCGTGTTGCCAGGTGAAATGTGACTGCTCATAGAAATGAATGAGAAAGCTGTGTTCATTGTTGATGCCAGTTTGACTAAGAACTGGATTTTCCGTGCCGCTGAGACTTTCCTGTGTCGAGATTTTGTCATTCACTCAGTCCCTGCATCAGTGTTCGCTGTCAACACGGCGGAAAATCAAACCAAATCAAAAGCCAGCAGCAGTAAACTTTTTCTGTTTTTGCTCCAAAGGTTTGTCTGCTTCATCAAACGGCGTCGGAGTGACCTGAAGCTTCGACACACACTTTTATTTTTGCACAACAGCATTTCTGCTCTTGTGTAACACTTGCTTGTGTTTATACATACTGGTTAATAGCAGCCTTTGTCCCAGTCTAATAACCTGCATTTACTGAATGTACTCTTGTTGTCCTGGTTTATTATTCTTTTGATGATGATGATGTTCACAAGTGGGGAGCTAAAGAAGGCCAACAAAGACATCTAGTGCCTCGTTCAATACCGCTGATGCAGTTTTCCTATTAAGATGCCTCTTAAGGTCAAACATGAGCACAGAGCAGACGAGCGCTGCATTGTGTGTTTTAGGCTCATCAAGCATATTTTTAACATGATATAGATAAAAAAAAACAGCATCAAATAGATTATAACATGGTTCTGTGTGGCTTTGGATGGAAAATTCATCACGTTGTTGAGCTTATAGTTTTAAGCTCTGTTAGTGGAGGTGTAGTAATGGCAGTGACAGCTTGTTGGTCGGTGAGTCAGTCCACCATTTTGTGCCAGAATGAAATGAAATTCTTCACAAACATCATCATATTTGGGTTTTTTTTTTTCTGTAGCACCACCAGCAGGTTGACATTTGTGGGCTTGAGTTGAACATCTCAACAATCACTGGATGGACTGCAGTGAAATGCATGATTGTTTGTATGATTTGAGATCATCTACAGGTTAAATTACCTTCAGAAATAATATTCCCATCAGCTAATCACCAGCATTGTCATATCGAGTACCTTTGCATGCTGATGTTTTCTCAGAGCCACAGAACAGCTCTCATGGCTGCAGACTCATTTTTAAGCATCTCTTTTCATGACCCTGTGATCGAGTTTCACATAAGTTGAGTTTCTTATTAGTGTTTATATCAAATAAAACATTTTGCATGTGTAGCATCTGGTGTATTTTATCAAACTGACTGACACAGTGTAAGGTATCACTGAGGTATCGAGCGTGCAGCCTTTTTGTAAATGGTAAATGAGTCAATAAAGACAGTCATTGCTTGTAAAGTATCATCATCATCACCGCCATCATCATCATTAGGACGAACTGCAGTTTGTTTAAGTTAATTTCCAGTCCTCGGTGTCTCTCAGCAGTTGACTTTAAGCACCTGTCACAAACTCCCAGGATGCCTTTCACCTCACATTCATCACTGCTGTCATGAAGCATGAAATGAGACCGGGAGGCAGGGACGGGCGTGACAGCCCCGTCTGCTCCTCACAGAGCGTTATCATCCTCACTCTGTCCTGCTTTTATTGTGTTCGGGGATAATAAAGTATGAAATGAGAAACAAATTTATTAAGGAGTGTGAAAAGTCAGCTGAAAATGTCCGCTGATACGTGTGAAATGTATTGTACTCGTTTCTCAGTGAATTTATGAAACAGCGTTTGTCTGTCAGCGTTATCTGTGCTCTGTTTCGCCAAAGGTCAGTTTCATGTATATTCATTTGCTGAATTAATGCACGGTGACCCAAAATTACCCCTGGAATATATTGGAGAAGAAAAAATCTTTTAAGTCAAGACCACAAAAGTAAATCATGTTTTATATAAGACAAATACATGTTCATCATGAAATATTTATTTTCACCTTCATACATCATTTTATCGATTTAGAGATGAATTTAAATGACAAATGAACACAGAGTACTCATTTTAAAGGACCACAGCAATGTTTTTGCATGTTTTTGTACTCATTTAATATGAATTATGAGTAATAATGGAGCTGTAGCTCAGGTGTTAGAGTAGGTTTTCCGTTAATCACAGCGTTGGTAGCTCAGTCTTTTTGTCTTTTGTCCTCAAACTGCTCATGATGTGCTGATTAAATGACCAACCCTGCGATAAATAGACATTCACTCTGCCACCTACTTCCTTATGATTGATAATTCATAATAGACGTGTAACTGGATGTTATCCTGTGTTTGTCCAAAGTACATGAAACGCCTTTTTGCAGCCTTTTCTGTCCATTTGTTCACTATGAAATAACTTTGCCAACTAGAAAGACCACTGGAGCCTTCAGATATTTAAGATTCATAAACTCTGAACTGGATGTGTTGTGTTTCTTCCAGATATGTGAGATCGCGTACGAAACACGACATCGACATGCGTATCGGGATCCACTCGGGCTCCGTGCTGTGCGGCGTGTTGGGACTCAGGAAGTGGCAGTTCGACGTCTGGTCCTGGGACGTGGACATCGCCAACAAGCTGGAGTCTGGAGGGATCCCGGGGTGAGTGAGCCGATGTGGTTTTAAGGTTATTTTGCCTTTGATTTGATGCTTGGTAGTGGAGACAGATGGAGAAAAAATGCTAGAGGGAAAGAAAATGCTAAAATGTGCACAGTCTTCAGGGTTTCCTCCTCAGTCTTCTCATCTGTCATTTTGTCTCCTGCACAGAAATGCACCTTTCTGCAGTCCAAACAAGAACCAATAAACTTTATTATTGTCGTGTTTAATGTTTATTTGTGAGATCAATAGAGAAGTTTCAGATGCGGTAGGCTAAATATCTTTCTGCCAAATGAAATCTGTAGGTTCTCTCTGATGTTTGGCTTCGATATGACGGGAGGGATTAGTTCTCCAACAGCTGGTTTGAATTCGTTGAGCCACGTGGGAACCTCGAACTGTGGTCTTTAATGAACTCTGTACTGTTACGTAACATGGACGGACGAGGCCTGAGAAGATGTCTGATGTGAGGTTTCATCTTATCCAGCACGTCGCGCAGCCTTCGATAAATGCTGTGCAGGGTTTCATTCACAGCTGATTCATTTCACTGCTCCTCTCTCACTGAAATGAGCTTCTGATGGAGACTTCTGCTCATAGTTTATAAAGGATTGAGAGTTTTGTATCCATCAGAAAGTCACATATGAGAACATGAATAAGACTTTTCCTGTCGATGTCTCATCAGAAAAAGTCTCACAGCATTATTTTGGAGTTATTGTTCAGGTTTGACTGTTTGTCTTCCAGGAAAATTCATTCTTCTGTGAGATGTCCTGCAGCGATGTCAGATGTCATTAGCTCCTAGTTTTGGTTTTAGAGCACATTTCCTGTCTAATTTAATCTTGGTGTTTCCAGCAGCAGCAGACAGCTCCGATAAACTGAATGTTGGATGTGAATGCGAGAATGAATTTGACGGGGCTCTTCCTGCAGGAGGATCCACATCTCCAAAGCTGCTTTGGACTGTTTGAACGGCGACTACGAGGTGGAAGAGGGCCACGGGAAGGACCGCAACGACTTCCTCCGCCGCCACAACATCGAGACGTACCTGATCAAGCAGCCCGAGGAGAGTCTGCTCACCCTGCCGGAGGACATCATGAAGGAGGCGGCGAGCTCGGCCGACCGGCGGGCCAGCAGCGCCACCTTTAACGAGGCGTCGTGGAGCCCCGAGCTTCCTTTTGACAACATCGTGGGGAAGCAGAACGTAAGTCCCGCCGCTGCTTGCCGTTGAAGTCATGTTGTGCTCTTTATCACACCGTGAAAAAAACGTCTGTCTTAACGGCAAACATGTTCTGCAGCTGAGAAATAAACCGCTATTTTTATCCAAACTTGGCAGGATGGACAGATTATTTTAAGTGGATGTCAAGAAAGTTTGTTTACCTGTTAAAAATAAGACTTTAAGCCTCGCTGCAGGACGACTTTAAGCTGGACGTTTTTTTTCACGGTCCACAGGATCTTCTCAGTTGTATCGCCTGTTTGTCAGTTGTTTTGTCTTTTTTTTTGTTTTCCTGGGAACGAGTGGATGGCTTTCTGCAGAGAGATTGTGTTACCGTGGTAACGCGTCAGCCTGCCTGTTTTTGCGAGGATGACGAGCTTCTGATTGTGTGGCCCACATTTAAACGTCCTCTCCATCCCGTCTTCATTCTGTCTGCGTTCACATCCACCCCGACAACAGATCAGCCCCCGGAGCCGTCACGGTGACATTTTGGCTGTTTTGTCTGAGATTTCTGAGGAAATGGTGCAGGGAGATTTTGTTTTCTCTCTTTTCCTTCATGGAGGGAGGAAGTGAGAGGCTCGCTCGTCCCCAAAAAACATTTTAACTGTCAAGTCAGCAGCAAACTCCAAACTTTTCTTAGAAACATGAAGATTTGTTATAAATTACATCCTGCCTACAGCACTTTGACAGATTGCACAACACAGACCGGTGTGAACAAAAAGATGGATGACTCTGAAAAATAAACTGTGAGTGCTGTAAAATCAATGCTGAAACAACCCGCACCATTTTTAATCACGTTAGGGCAAATAAAAAAAATATTTTTACATGACTTTCTTTGAAAAATTGGACGACTTAATTTATTCTACAGCTAAAGCCACAGTGAGGCAAGTTTATTTAAAAGTAATTCAAAGCACTTTATATAAATCAGTTTCTAATAGAAAGAATAAGAAGAGTGGAAATACAGAACATGCTAAAGATTTCAGGCTTCACCCCGAGAAAGATGGAGGCAAATGGAAACTGTCCCTGTTGTGAAGTCTTGATTACTTGGTCTCAGAGATGCAGGTGTGACCTCTGACCTCTCTCTCTCTTAACCATACGAAGAGCTTTATTCATTCATTTTTTCTGTCTTTAGATGAAAGATGCTAAACTTATGCCCAGAGAGGTTCAAGCTAAGATGCAGAGGATTATTCAGAGCTTTTATTTCATCCCGTCTGGACCATTTTCACATGTCGAGACCTGGATTTGGCTGTTTCGACCGCGATGCCGTTGCAAAGCTTTTAACCAAGTCTTGATATACTTACATTTGCTACACATCAAACATTTGCTAACACATTACAAGCTCCAGTCGAGCAGCAGGCGACATCAGAGAGCCGCTGAAGCTTTTTATCATCAGCAACACGCAAACACCCAACAAATACCCGATGAGAGAGAACGACAGAACAGAAGAATCGAGAGTTACAGGAGGAAACAGTACAAACAAAACAACAAACAAAACAAAACAATAAGTAAACTTTTATACGAATCATATTACAATAATATATAATTTGAACCTAACTGCTTCCTGTTGAGCTTACTCAGATTCTCAAGCAATGAGGTTTCTCTAATGTGAAAAGCACTTTGATGCACTATGGCAAGTCATACGGTCCAAATACATGTGATTTTTGACAGTACATGTAAACAACACATCAGCAACATGTCGTCTACATAACTGTAATTCTGAGCCACCTGTCCACTTTGAACAGGTGAACGTCATCAGTTCTCATTGGCTGCTGAGCATGCTGCAATCCAAATATGACACTTGAAATATATTTCACAGGCTGCACAAAAAAGGCAGAAAGGACAAAAAAGGATCCTCAGCAGCAGTGTTAAGAGACACCCCTCAGCTTACACAAATGGTTTAACCCGAGTGCTCAGCAGCCAATGAAAACTGACGACAACATGTTGTCAATATTTTGTTGACGCATTGTTGACGTGTTAACACATCTACATACATCTAGATGTTGTCAACATGCTGTTTGTATGTATTTAACGTGTTGAAAATCACCTGTGTTTGGACTTGAAGGAAGCTGAAGATTCTTTTCATTCATTTATTCCTGAAATAAAAGTTGGTACCGAGCCTGCACGGCCACGAGTCGTTCAGAGACTCGAACACGGAGGAATCTGCTGTCAGACACACTTACGCTCGCAGATGTGTCATCACACACATGACAGCCTGGGGGTAGGGGTGGGGGTGGGGGGTATATTTGCATATTCAGGCCACAGTTGCATCCCCAGATTGGTTTGAGGGGACGAGCGCCAAAAAACACGCCGCCTGGCCGGGACTCGCTGTTCCTCCACCAGAACCAGCCGGTGACTTTTTACAACCTGCTGCTGCTCCTCCAGGCTGTTTCACTCAATAATGAAGTTTGTCGACGGTTAATTAGGAGCAATTTCAAGATAACTCAAACGATCAAAGCAAAAACGTCCAAGTAATGTTTACAGGATTTCAGTTTTTACACAGAAAGACTCTAACGCTTTCACAGCGTTAGACTAAAGCTGCAGTGTTATCAGATAATATAGAATATAATATATGTTCAACATGATGATAGGACTCAGTAAATCATCTCTGTAACAGGTGAGCAAACGTCATCCACACACAGACTCGCTGCTCTGGTTAAAAGTAAGAAGATTAAGACTCAAAGAGCTGATAAATAAAGTGAACCACAACAGGGAGAGACACAGAAATGTGCTCAGTCGGATATTTTTGAGTGCTGTGAGACACTTGAGATGAATTTGGAGATAAAGTTCTCAAAGATTTGATGCTGTAAACGAGATTTTACGTCATATCATGTCCATATTATCACATCTGGATTCACTCTCAGCTCGTGACGAATGTGCCAGTTTTCCCACCGATGGCGAACTCTGCGTTACTTCCTGTGTTTACACGTCGAGCAGCTCCTCCTCCTCCTCCTCCGCCGGCCTGTTCGGAGCTCACAACGTTTGGATTCAGAGGAATGTTATTTCTGAAAAGTGCCACTTCTTTGTCTCTGGCACAATGAGAGGCTGTCAGGACGCCGTTTCAAAGAGCGGCTCTTTGCATATCAAAGGCTTCTCGGAGGAGTTTGAAATAGTCTTTTATGTTTTCGCTCGGCTCTGCCTGCAGCCGAACTGAACTCTTTTTTTTTTTTTTCTCTCTCCCTGGTGATTCTTGGTCCTCCGGGCCCCCCCGTCCTGTTGGTCTGATTCAGTTTTCAGCATCACTGGATTGAGGACAAGGTAGAATATTAGTGTGTGTGTGTGTCAGTCAGACAGAGAGGAAATAAGAAAAGAAAAGACAGCATATATTTTATTTTTGTTCAGTTTGTAGAGTGTGAAAACTCACTTCACTGTGGTACAAAAGCACAGTGTGATCTTTCACCGCGATTTATATTCATGCTCGCAGTAATAAGGAGAATATTACTGACACACCGGGCACAAAGACACAAAGACCAGAAACAGCTCAAGAAAAAACATGTCAAGTCTTGCATGTTTATAAAAAAGAGAAAAAAAACAACCGAGAAGTTCATGAGCTGCACAGAGCTTCATATTTAGAGAAGCTGCGTGAGTTCGGTCTTTTTGAAATAATCTGCCAACATATTGTCATCAGATGTTTTAAAAATTCAGATGTTGAACTTAAAGTTGGCTTAAAATGTGGTGATGGTGAGGAGGAAACGTTTTCCTTTCTGGCCAGTCGCTGCTGAAACATCTCGCTCTGCACGGACACACGTGATGATTTTTGAGTACATGAGGTCGACTAACATGCATAAAACACAGCTTACATCCTGACGTGGACAATGGGAACGTCCATTAACAGCAGACAGCTGGTGGAAGACGTGTAATAAAGAGTAATAGCAGATGATTCATCGTCTTTACAGGCTGCATGAAGGATCCAGTAACCAGGTAACAGCTCTGTTAGTATTTGATATCTGCGACCGACCATTATGATCCCGTCCTGTTTTTTTATTGTGAAGTGCACTGATGACTATCAAATGAATGACATCACCTCCTGTCTTCACATTTATGGGAACTATCGGGGCTGATTGCCGTTGTCAGACGCAGAAGATTTATCCTCAGAAGGACGCGTAGACGTGGACGAGCTCCAGCTCCGTGGAGAGTCTCTGCGCCGGCTGAGTGGCTCTGTCTTTACCTCTTTCATGCTTCGCTGTGTGCCTGCTGGCTCCCGTGATGCACAGCGCTGTCACACTGCCTTCACCTCAAAGGGAGGTTGTGCGTTTTCCTCAGAAGACCCACTTACTCAGTGTCTCCGCCGTGAAATCCAGGCCAAAAAAAGAAATGGGTCCCTTTTCTCATCTCCTGTCTGGGTGTTCAGTCCGTGCTGGTGTCGACTTTTTGAGACGTTTGGTTTCAGATCTGCGGGAGAAAATCTGTTTGTTGTTTAAAAATGATGCACGGTGACTCAGCCGTGACACGTGGCAGCTCCATCTCCATCCTGATTCCCCTTTTCACCTCAATTAGCCTGTAAAGATGTGCCATAACACAGGGCAAAGCACGAGATAAACACCACACTGTGTGAGTGAGCAATGACAGTGACCTCTCCTCTCAGATCACATCAGAACTGAAACTAATCTTTTTGTTTTTGTCATCAAATAAACTACAAGTTGCTAACAAAGTGACCTGCTGGTGGTGTAACCTGAAAAGAGATTCATCCATGAAAACACACAGCAGGTTTTCTTGCAGTCTGTCCAGCAGCTGTTTAAGATATTTCACTTTGCACTACACCCGTGATTCGCCCTGAACAGTGTTCGTGGTTTATGTAACCGCCTGCTTACGATCCTTTGAAGAGGACTGCATCCAAACAAGTCGTGTTGCAGTGATTTCCTCTTCCTGGCTCCAAAGTAGAAGTTAATCTGTCACACTAACAGACATGTGAGACATGAAAATCCTCTGATGTTACTTCATAATGTTTGCACAGTGAGATCTTACCACCACCACCTCCACATGCCCTTTTCCTGGCATCATACGTTGGCATTTCCAGAAGACAAACAGCTTTCTGTTATTCATAAGTATCATACATGTAGCTCCATACCGCCTCCTCCTATAGAGCTGCAGCTCTGGGCTACATCACACCAGCCGGCATAAAGGAGAGAAATGTCAGCGATGTGCCCTTTAGGCTGCGAGCTTCCTCGGGGGCGTGCACGCCAAAAACGATCACGGCTCACGACACAGGCGGCCGTCCCCTCCGAGCCCCGCGTGCCATGAGCGGGTGGCCGAGGGCGGGGATCTTATTGAGGTTATAAAGTGGCCTATGAAGTATTCGCTCCACCTTTCCCCCATATGGAGTCGCACCGTCTCTTCTGTGGTCGCTGACGAAAAGCATGTTGCACATCTGAGCGTTTATTTTGAGTGGAAGTGTTTCTCAGACAGCAGTCAGGCTGAATTATACAGTAAAGAGCATAACGCACAGAATAATCTCATAGATGAAAGAATAACGCAGTTTAAAAGAGTCCCTGGAACAATGGCAGTGTATAATACATGTGTGAAATCTGTGTTTTTGCATGACTTGCAGTGAAAATCTATGCGGGTTGAATTCTGTATGTAGTGTATGGAAATATGCCTGAAGCCAGTTTATTCCAAACTGAGAAGAAAAATATTAATTCTCAGATATTTCTGGGAGGTGATTGGGAACATCAGGGTGCAACAGAGAAGGTGATAATTAAACGCTTTTTATAGTTACAGTAAATAGGACGATCAAAACCTGAAGCACAATGACGAATCCTCTTTTTTTATCTTTCTATATATTCTAAAATATCAAAATATGAGAAATGATCTCAACAAATATCAGTTAACCAACAGTGTGTACAGATAAATAACTCTATAAAACAAACAAATCAATAAACTAATAAGTCAGAAATGTCTAAAAAACCCGACATCATACAAAAAAATGTCTTAAAGTGAATCTCAAATGAAGAAGCACTCAGCCTCCACAACAGGTCAAAATCATGGAGTGAATCTTTAAATTTTCAACGTTTTTATTCCTGATATGCTTCGTAAATTTCTGCAAAAATGTTTTTTTTTTCCTTCCGCTGACGTTGGACTGTTGTGTCGCAGCTCGTGCGTTTAAATCAGCATGCAAAGAGAGGACGAATCATCGTATGCATTACAACGAGTGAATAATTTAGGTTATCATTTTGACAGTAATAGTTCATTTTCAGCTGCAGCACTTCTAGTTTGGACTTGAACTTGACCCAAACTAGTGAGGAGATGAAAATGTGCCTCAAGCTGAACTGAATCTACGGAAACGGTCACCCGACACGCTGCATGTGTGTGTGTGTGTGTGTGTATTCTCCACAGACGGAGCTAAAATAAACTGATAACAGGGTCACTGCGTCAGTCTGAAGCCGTCTGATTGTCTTCATCATAATAAGGCTGCTGTATTTTCTGTGGCGGCCCCACTTATGGTAATGATTTGACACGCAGGCCACGCGTTTTCATTCGTATGCGGCGAACGTTTTTGTCGAGTTCAAGTTCAGCTCCAGCTCGGCGCTCCCTCGCTTATCTTCACTGTGCGGGGGGGCGAAAACAGCCAATTTGTATTCAGATGTCCAAAGTATTCATCCCATTTAATATTACAGGCTGAATTAAAGTCTTTTTCCTCAAATTATGTTCATTTTTTCCTGTAGATTTATTTTTGTAAAGCCACGCTCACACAGTGTGCTCGTTTCTGTCTCTCTGGATAGGAAGTTTGATTTTCTTTCAGTTTTAAATGTTAGCATCAGCACATATTTTCTACTTCTCAATGGAACAAATAGGTGAGATGTGTGTGTGAATATCAGAGCAGTCTTAATGTGTAAGTAATTTTCACCTAAAGTTAAAAGATGCTGCCGTTTCTTGTGATATGTGAGGCACTTGAGACGAATGAAATCTTCTGTAATGACGGTCAGTGATCGTCAGAGTGTCCCTGAGAGGTGAGAAAAAGAAAAAAAGATCTAGTAATCACGGTTGGATTGAGAGCGCGAATACTTTCAGAGTCTGAAAATGAACTTTTAATTATCCTCGTGCGACGGATTTCATTTGTCGATCAAACGGGACGAGGTGAGACGTCCGATCGCTCGTCTCAATCGCAGCACATTTCGCTCATAATCGCTTTAATGGCCGCCGGCTCTGCAGGGTAATTTGTCCAAAAGTCGCTTTAACTCGCAGCTAATGGTGGAGAGCTAATGTTGGAGAAAACGACTCCTCACGTATGACCTTTATCGCCTCGAGTGTCTCTCTTTGAACGACTGTGACATCAGGACGGACTCACCTTGATTTAACTCACAAAACAGAGCGTTATTTTCTAAAGTTTTCACTATAAATGATGCCTCCTGACAAACCCACTGATGTTTTGCAAACCTGTTTTTTTCCTCACTCTTTTACCTTTGTCTCCTTTGACCTCTGTTTGTCCTGCCTTCTACCAAATGGTTGTATTTTTTCTGAACGTTTTGGCAGATATTTTGCTGATGCAGCTGCAGAAAAAAAATGACGACAGACGTGTTGTCTTGTTTTTGTTTCAGTTGGAGGATCTGACTTGTATTGCTTGAAATTGTTTTTTTAACAAAACAAAAAAAGATTTAATGGAGCTGCAAGAAGTGACCCTTTTAAAAAACACACTCTGGTATCAAAAAGCTGATTCGGTTGCCTTTTTTACTGTCAAATAATTGAACTCAGAGATGAAAGAATAACCAAGAACTTCACCTGTGAAACTAAAATGTGAGTTTGCTTTTCAGAGGCCGACTGACATGACGTCCATCATTTTATTTATTTTATGTAGCTTAATACATAAGTTAGTAACTGAAAGAGAGAAATCAAAGCGGCGCATTATTCACAGTAGATTATCTCTCCGACGTCACACAGGTCATAAAAATCACTAAATAAATGTGAAATATCCACACAATGATAATAAAAGAGTTATTAGTTTAGGGGGACTTGGATTTATGAGCATCAGTATTTCACAGCTTTGGTGATGTTTCTGTTTGCAGCAAGATTCAGATCACGTAGAGCTGATTTTTAAAGGAATGATCTCAAACGAACGCCTTCGAATAACAATCGTGTGTAATTAAAGTAAACAAGATTTGTAATTGATGTCCCGCACATGCAAAAACAGTGTGGTCCATTTAAAAACAGAGAGTGAGTGAAGGTTAAAACCCGCGCTGTGTTTTTTATCGCAGAGAAAGAAGGAAGGCCAAGCGAGACGGGAAGTGATGAAGTGGTAAATTAAAACCTGAGAGATCCTTGTAAACCGAAGAACCTCGAGTCATTCAATTACCTTTTACAATATCACATTTTAATGTCCCCGTTTAGGACGTGATGCATTTTTAAGGAGGTTAAACTCACTTTAAAGCTTCATTTTTGTGTATTTGTCTGCACATATTCACACGACTCCTCCTCACCCTTCAGCTGTGTTTTCCTTCCTCCATTTCACGCTGTGTATTTTTCATTTTCATATGTTTTTGTGCGTGTGTGATTTCCTTCCCTTTCCAGTCGCGGCCGTCGTGAACACAGATCGCAGCTTTGTTATGATGTGCATAATTGCGAGCTCTGTCACCACTAACATGAGCGTGAAGTGAACGTGCGGCGGCTGAATGAGAGATGCATGACTCGCTCTGAGCTGAGAAACGTTGCATTTTGGTCTCCCCTTTTTCTTCCTTTTCCCTTAATTTTCTTTTTTTTCATTTCTTTTGTGTATGTAATGAATGTAAATGTGTTTTTTTTTTCATTTGTAACTTGAATGAAACAAACAAACAACAAAAAAAAAAGAAAACGGGGGACAAGCAGGTTCATTTTATGTGCATGTGCTTTCCCCCCTAGACTCTGGCTGCCCTAACGAGAAATTCGATAAATCTGCTTCCAAACCATCTCGCACAAGCTTTGCATGTCCACTCTGGTCCTGAGGAAATTAACAAGCGAATAGAGAGCGCCATCGACTTACGGAGTGGCGATAAGTTGAGAAGAGAGCATATCAAGCCTTTCTCACTGATGTTTAAAGACTCCAGCCTGGAAGAGAAGGTAGCTGGGGTTTTAGACAGATAACTGTTTTTTTCTTTCTCTCTCCCTCCTCATATCTATTCTTAGATGAAGACTTTCAGAAGCAAAACAAGAACTTTTTTTTTCCCATCATGAGTAAGCTAAAGGCACTCGCGATGCTCCTGCGCGTTGAATTTTCTTATTTCACTTTGTTTACATGAGTCACCGTAAAATAAGACAAACTGTAGAAAAAGTGAAAGAAAATACACGTTTACTGGTTTTTCTTTTACATCGGTGCTTTCCTTCATTTAGAGTTATGGAGTCTGAAGAGTGCCACCAAAATAATTATGGACTCACAGTTTTTAATTATACATCTACATCTAAATCATTAAAAACT